>JAQFYC010000992.1:0-41944 GCA_034694165.1 Tomocerus mixtus | reverse complement strand
ACATAGCAAAAAGATTTCACCCACTAAGAAAGATTTAGTTTTCAGTTCACTTATATAGATCATAATTTTGGAAAAAACATGACAGGATCCAAGAATTATATTTTACAGCACTGTAAAAAATATTCTGCCTGTTCATTCAGGTAAGGCTTTGACCCGTAACATTTCTTGTCATGAGTGTCTGCAATCTTGGTAATGCGTTTGTACATGTTTTTATAATCAAGTTGTGTAGAGTAACATCTTCAAAAACTAGTTAATGATGTTTTAATGCCATTACTGATGCAGTCTCCATCTCCACAGGGTATTCAATATACTACTGACATTTCTGGGTATACTACATATACGTAGTAGTTGTATATACGTTTTAAATAATCTTTATTACTTTTATAGGGGAGGTTAGTGCTAAAATACAGATAGTCATTAACAAGTAACATCAACTATGTTTTAGTTTTAATGCAGGTATGAGGTACTATTATATAGGGCACTTACACTAACTAACATTCTCACTTACAATATCATAAATAAATATCTCATCATCAGTTTTACTCTTTTACTAGCAAAACCACATGAAACGAGAATTCTAGAATTCACAACTTAAGAAATGATTAAGTAGGAGTAGTGTAAGTTTTTACGGAATGAACAATTAGTTTATTAGGTTGATATTCTATTTCATTTGTATAAGCATGTGGATAGTAACACTAACACTTAACAAAGTGAGAGAAACTGGTATTTTTATGGCAGTATTTGCAATTTGCACATGTACAGAATAAAGTAAGTAAGGTATTCCATTGATAGAAACATAGGGTTTAAACAACTTAAGAACAGCTATTTATTAGATAATGTAAATGAGGATTTGGTAATGGGCAAGAATTCTTGTGTTTTATGGTTGTTGTGGTACAAAATTTTGATTACTACTTTTTGTAGAATGTATGTTACTACTCATACCTATGTATAATAATTTAGGTTAGGTTAGTTCGGGATAATGCTAAGGTTTATACTTTATACTATATTAAACTATACAACACAATAATTGCAGTAAGTGTAAAAAATGTTCATCTTATTAGTTACGTACAGGTAAATGGCTGTTCTGTTGCATATTGAAAGAATAGCGAACAGCAGCAAGACTAATTAATTGAATCAAGTGTAATTCTTTGTCTAATTGCTGCCGCTATGAATCAACAAAAGAAATGAATTGGAAATCATCCTTTGAATTTTCAGTAACACAAAGCATGCGACTCGGCTCAGCGAACTTACGTATGCATGCCATCATGCCAATTGTATTGTCATGTCATGCCGTTAGTGTTGCATAGGCAGCCCTTAGATAATAAATTATGTTTATGTATTTACAACCCTCCCTTCCAAACAAACTCAATGCGAGAGGCTGATCAATAACAGTATGAAATAACAATAAAACGCAATCTACTATTATGTATTGACTACATCTTGATGTTCAACTTATAAATCGGTAGTGCAGTATAGTTGTTAGTACGAACAACGAATGGTATATACTAATAGTCACTGAAACATGCAAATATAGAAAGAGTTGCACTAATACAAGAAATTATTACGTTATGTGAAGCTTATCAACAATCAAGCTTCTGATTATATTTACATACAGTCATTCATATTCGTACATATATTATTACAGAATGTCGATATATCTGTATAGCCCATGGTAAAGTAGCAGTAGGCATAGTAGGTACTATAAAGTATCTAATTATTATGACCATATAACACTTACTGGAAGATTGGACGTGCAAAGCAACAATTCTTCAAGACTTTGACTTTTTCTCCGCTCTGAACTACCAATTACCATTTTATAACTTTAATTTCACACAAACGAAAACTCAGCACATGCCAAACTTGATACTTTGCATGCTCCTCGTATACACAGTAATACACAAAGTTACGCCCTTCTGTCACTCAAATCCAACTTGTTCGATTGTCTTCTTTCTATTCATTAACTTGGCTTTCAAAACCATGCCACAAATATATTTAATGGTGCTACCATTTTTAAAAAAAAATCTTCACCATTGATAGCACGAGAATGCATACATATAGTGGATTCGTACAATAAATATTAGATGACTCCCTTTAATTGATCTATCTACTATTGTGTGATTCTAATGCTATTCGACTGATGCAGTGCAGATTAGATCCCAATGTATCACTACATTAGCTACCTGAATTTACTTTAGCTCTCCTCTTTTGACATATTGAAAAATTATATAGCCCTGTTGAGAATTAATGCTTTGTGGCTACAGTTTTGTATCTGGGTTGACGAGCATAAATGCATATTCTTATTATACTACTGTGTCTACTCTTATTCAATATAATAATTAATATACCTTATAGGTAGGCTATTTTAATTACTTTTACATGTTTATTCATTTTTCTATAATGTTAAAAAAATTCTAAAAGATATTATTCGAATTCATATCTGCCAAACAATATAAACGTCCATCTTCCATCTAGAGCTATGCCAAACTGTTAATATAACTATGTACTTTGCAATTTGCTTATATTCTTAACATTAATATACTTAGGTATAATTCAAACAATCTTGTTTTAGGGGCCAAGATATATTTAGTAGTATGCTAAGTACTAGTAAACTAATTACCTTGTATGCACAAAGAAAAAATATAACTAAAACATTGGGTGTATATGTACCACTTAGTGGTTAAAATAATATATAATCAAACCTTAAAACAGAGACATAATATATTCATTACTTTCTCTGTAACACATACAAATATACCTCTCCAATATCTCTACCTTGGAAATTTTTATATAGTACAACTATTAGTGAGAAAGCAAAATTGCTGGACAAATCTTGCATAAATTCACACATAAAAGGATACGTTATACTATTGGAGTGACAATACAGAGGAAACGGGTCGTAAGCTCCTGTGCGTACCACATATCAATAAAAACAACTACTTATACACGTAAAAAATAATTGTATAATTTTATTTTAATTCGGAATACCTTCACTTTAAAGCTTTAACTTGCTGACTTGGGAATACTTACATTACTCTATCGCCACATCTGCTTAACTACTTATTTTATCCTTCTATCCTTGTATGCAACCCTGTGAATAATATTTTCACTTATCTATTTGAATTCACTCGATATTTTCCTGGCATGGATTACTATTGGATATGGAAAGTTAATGGTGCGTAACGCATAAAAGAACATACTCTTATTTAATTTTAACAATGTAATCCTTGAAAAGTTAATTTTGTTATCGAGCAGAGAAGAACATTATGTAGGTGTTTGCGTAGATTTAACGAAATCCATTAAAAGCTTGGCAAGCAAAACATCAGCAATTAGGCCACCTGGCACGTCTACTCCTTCTTCAGGCTTACAGTTGAAAATTAACATTGTTCCTTGACATCGTGCAATATGGTTTAAAACAAGTTCACAGATTATTATTGCAAATCAGTACATCTGTGCTTATCATTGCCCAATGTACAAGTAAAGAAAATAACAAAAAATCAATATAAATAGCAATCAACTTCTAGTATTCTTTCACCAATATGGTTAGGTATATAGAATTTCATGGCAATCTACATAATTTAGGAGAAATTAAAATGCATCTGAATCTTGTTTGAAAATTGAAAAGAATAGGGTTCACTTTTATGAAGCTTGCCCCATAGTGTGACCTTTATACTAGTCGAAGATTGTGCTCATATTTCAGCCAAACTCCAATGGCAGATAGTTGACCTGACCTAAGGAAGATAAAATTTTTATGTAGTGATAAACTATTGAAGTTGTGGTCTAAACTCTAAAATATTATATGTACTGTACATCTAGTGCGCTTAACTTATACTGTAGTAAGTACCTACCTACTATTTGTATGCATGTATTCAAAATTGACTGAATATTCAAGTTTATTATTGTTGCAGACGTCAGACAAGAGAACATGGTACTAGTTTGTGTAGAGTATTTGCGTCCAAGAGTGACTTTGAACTTTCAATTTCACTTGCCCTTTCCGTCTTCTTCCTTTCCTCTCTTGTTTATGCGTACATATCATATCAGTATAGTAAATACTCAATTGCACATTTCGTTGATTTTCTTGTACAATTATTCCTTGAGCATAATATGTAGCTGTGAAGGAACTGGTTGAACTATGTATTATTCATAATGCTACATTTTACTTTCGTAGGCATATCTGTCAACTTTATTACTGAGGTCCTAGTACAGATTGAGATGAAAGTACCTTGTTAACTGAAACATAACTATAACTATGAAAACTAATGAGGCAAGATCTATTAACTGTAACTAAGGGTATTCAAAACCACTGGTTTGAGAAGCTTAGTGTATCATACAGCTTCTAATACTAAAATGTTATATATTATAAGAGTCAAGCATCAAGGGCAAAAGGGTAGCGATCTGTATTTTCATGAAAACATATTTGTACTTCATGTACCACCTTACCTCAGTCATTCTGTATGTAAATATGAACAAACAGCCAGCGAGTGAATGCACAATTATTGAGACATGTTCTTACAACTTTTGGTGGACTTAGTTAGCATGCCTACTAAATAGCAACCTATTGTTGGCAGTTCTAATGGGAAAGGTGAAATACAGATTGTTATAAGAAGCACATGAATTGCATAACGGAGTTTCTTAAAGTGCAATGCATCCTATGCAATACAGATACGACACAATAACAACCAGGTAATGTTAATGATATACATTTGTGTAGCTAACAAGTTTAATTTTTACATGCGACGCTGTTCAAATTTGAAGAGTTTTTTAATGTTCATATTAAAGAGCAAACAAAAGGATCTTCTTCAGTGCTATTTTTATAATGGCTCTTATGACCTACTGACATTGATTAGATTAAGTGCATATATGCATGCTTTATACAGATGGAAATACAGATAAATGTCTATAAATGACACAATATGCAATAATCACCCTGATTATTTATATTGACTTATACTCATATATTGTCATTACATTTGTATTGGACATATTTTACTGTAGTATAATTACATAAATGCAAGGGAGAGCCGATGAAGTCTTCATTTGATGTACTACAATTGGAAAGTTTATAATGTTGGATTAAATACTATATATATGTAAGCATGTAGATACCTAAAATACGATGTTAAAATTTCGGTTCTTAGAAAAGTAACATCTACAGACAAGGTACAAGGTAAAAGGAAGGTAAAACTTTAGATGCTTTTGAGACACGTTTGTATAAAGTAGTGTTTTTTTTTCATAATACAGATACGACGGCAAGTATCTCTTTTGCATTATATAAACGAAATTGATACAATTGAAGTACAATAAATACTTTCGTTAGAAAATATATGAATAAGTTCTATGCTGCCTTCTCACTATAACATGTAACTAAGTACCTATATGAATGGACAAGCATATAGCATTATTCGCATGCATGCAAGCAGCATTGAAATATTTAAAAGTACTTAATTCTTTAAGTTCAAATTAGATGTTTAAGTATTTTTTCCCTGTAGAGGCACGAGTGTGAGTGAGTGCCTACTTGAGATTGTTGAGATGCGTCAATAAATTAATGATAATAACGTGTTTTTGACTTTCATGTGAATTGGTTGTTGCATCACATTCCACTAGGTATATCATCTCAATCTGTAATGGAATAAATAAGTCTGCCTACCTATACAACAAACTGCTGTAAGGAAAATCTAGGAAGAAAAATCCTTACACAATATGCTTAATCTTAAAATTCGACTACCTATATACGTCAGTAGTTGTCCATATAAAATATCTCGAATTTCCTTTGGTGAATTACAACTGACTGCTTCCAATTGCATTCTATAATTCAGCTAAAACATAAACAGCTAAAAGTTTTACGAACTACTTCACTACTTTGGATTAATGGGAGTTATAAGAGAGAGAAATAATCTATTGCATGCTAATTATTTGTGACTAAAGGAAATATTACATCTAGTAATATAAATTTGGGTCCATGGGCAAATGCCCACGGGGACCGGCATATTATAATAAATAATAATAAATAAAAAATCTAGTAATAGCTTCCAAAATCTTTTAAAATTTAACACAAGATATTGCCCAAAACACATAAACTTCTAGATTTGAAATAGAAAATGCCAGAAACACTGCTAATGTACTCCCTCGTTTAATTCTGGAATTATTTTAAATATCAGTAGGTACGATAATATTCTTGATACTGTTACATCAGATGCGTAATTATATGGCGCACACCATACATATATTATTTAGTTAGTACATAACTATTATGTAAGTAGCACACAATTTGTGGACACGAAACCTCTGGTGTTTATCTTTTGCTAGCATAATTTTCCGCATGGATGGCCAATAATAACAGTTTCACTTTCATGTCCATTGAATTTCCTAGTTGTAAATATAAAGCATTCTGACTTGGCTCTTTATATTTAACTGAGAGTGCTCTGTGCTTATTTCTATCTGCATGAGGGGCTATTAATAAAACCCGTAACAATTGTGCTGGTAGATTAAAGCCTTACTCATTATGTTTATTTATTTTAAAAGCTGCATCCCTCTCATTACGTAACAAAATTCTGAGAATTCTCTCAAAAGTAAGCTAAGGCTAACGCTAATGCTAAATAAACAAAACAACAAGCGAGGAGTAAAAAATACCTCAGTCAGTTAAACCATAATACGCATTTTAATAACAATAATTTTCAAATCAGCGTTGGGCAGAACTGACAGTCTTTTTATTGGCTTTGCTTAGCTACAGAGAGAGCACAATAAATGTAATCAAGCCACAGTGTAACTTTGATAAGCAGGTATATTATAATGAAACGATAGAAATGGCATCTTAAGAATCTACAATACAGCCAAGTCAAACGAAACCAAGAATGCTCCGCATAAAAGATAGCACAATCCAAGCGAAACGTACAATAGAAAGAAGTTTGTGAATTAGCTATTACTTTATGTACTATGGATACAGACTTTAAGTCCATAGTTTGATTTGATCCATTGTCTCTCAAGATCCTAGTCAACAGGACTACAATAATTATAATTTGTTCAGCATTCATTACTATTGAAATTTAGCAGTAATTTATTAAAGCTCTTTGAAAGAGTGAGTCCACACATAAAAACGTGCACCATCAAAGATTTACACAACATACCTACTACTTAGTCACATCAACATATACTTACATGGACACTTACTTACATGTAGCGTGTACACGATATCCATAGTTTCTTATATAATACAAGACAACGTCACTTTTTACGTTCTATTAGTCAGCAGACAAAGAATAGCTGTACCTATACATTTTACATGTATGCATACTATTACTTACTACTTATATGCGTAAAGACTCACTTTTGACAATTAGGTTCTTGCTTAAATTATCGCTTATGTTGTACATAGATGTATAAGTGTACATTGTTAACTATATTTTATAGTTGCACGATAATAATGTCAAACTTAGTAGATGAGGAGCACAAGAGTAGGTACTTAGGTATAGCTAACTATTAGAATGCCAATTGTACAAGCAAAAGTACAATGGTAATTAGGCAGAAGATTCATCCATTCATTCATGATTTCCTTCGGCTTTTAAAAATCCCAACAGGACATGTGTGTTTAGTTTGCATAGTGTATCTCAACATATATCTATGTAATGCAGCCAATATATAGATACCTTATCTTTTCTTTTACAAACTCAAACAACAACGCACATCATCTGATGGTAATTACAATTAATATCATACGCACATTGCATTTTTCTAACCTTTTTTGGCTCTAGCATAGAATCCCATTCACCTTTTGCTCTGCAGACGATGTGACGAAAAGGCATGAAAATTAATTGGCGCTTACGGGTTTCTGTCCAAGCATTGCAAGTAAATGGACATCATCCAAACTACATAACACGCTGAAAACACCACCAAATATAATGCATTGTTATATGCATGAGCATTGTTATATAATATCTGTATAAGCAGAGTTTATTACTTGACTTGACTTCAATCGACTTTATTATGGTTTTCTTGTTTACTCGTAATTTATTGGCCAAGCCGTGTAATTTGAGTGTTTTATTTCTTACGGGCTAAATTGCATCGTGCCTGATCCTTGTCTCGTTTCTAATGGATGAATCGTAATAGATTATAATTTTACAATGGTGACTATTACGGGTACACTGGTACATGCATACCTGAAAATTTTAAGAATTACAATTGTATGGAGCGCTATTTGGTATAGTTCAGATATTGTGAAATTAAATTAACCATCAATTTATCATTTCATTTATAACTCCAAATAGGATGATATTGCATTACAATAAGTACATGTTACTATAACTAGTAGGTATAAGGAGGATCTGTCAAAGACAATCATCATAAACAGCATTCCCATTCATACCCTCTCCTCTACTTTGCAATTGATAATTGTGTAGAATTAGTCATTTTGATTGTGTACGGATTACTTTGGTGATAGCTTGGCTGTTACGAAACCCTTGTTAATTAAAATAGTTGAGTTGGTTGTGGGATACTTACTCTCTGGATGTATGAGCTTCACCGAACTAGTGAGTTGTAAAATCCTTGACTTCCTCTACTATACTGTATTTATATTCAATCATTTTCAAATTACTTGGTAGTAAGTAATGAGTAACCATCGTGAATCATGTAAACTATTTCTTATGAATATATAGTTCCAAGTAGAATTCATTTCTTGGCCCTTGTGGGTATCTATATTACTGTGTATGTAATGAATTCCGACTATTAGTGTTCTAATAATAGAATACGGAGAATTGTGATGAGTTTTTATGGTCATAGATAAGTCGCTGACTAATTACATCTAATATTATTTGCAAGGGGTTTGGGTTGGGAAATACAGATACTTCCATTGACACTATCCAATTACTTATTTCAATAATTATAAAAAAACAGCTTTTATGTAACAATATCTTTGTACCATTGTATCACCATCTTATTTTTTAATAATTATGGCATGGGTAACAACTAGGTACTTATGTCCTTATCCTTATAACCTTATCACATTTGTTTTCTAAAAGCAAGAATATAACAAACTACAAACCTACAATTTGTAATGTTATTATGTAGTATCTTGCAAACGGCATAATTTATAATCATCCGTTATCTACCTTTGCTCCTAATACTTGTAATATATTATAGTGGTTGCTATTACACATTAGGTAATAAAATAATCTATCTGATGGGCAATATTAGGCATGGCATGGCATGAGATTTAAATACTGTAAAATACAGTAACTACATAAATACTCAGAAAGAAGAACAATGGATGGCTGTAGCATTTAATAGTAATTAAAAATTGAAGAGTTTGTTCCTCTTTTATAAATGAAGCTTACTTACAATTAGTAAATGTTTATTTTGCCTTCCTACATTTACTCAGTCATACACAAAACAGCGTCTTCGGATATACATAATTAACAATACAAGAGTCTACTATGCTGCACCCTGTATGATCATTATACTTGCCTGCAAAAAATAATTTACTGCACTTCAACAATTTCATAGTCTCAGTTTAGATGGTACAAGCCATTAGCTACTTATACATACGTAGATTTTTACTACCTGAATTATTCTATTATCCTATTGATTAAAAAATGTAATGTATTTACGTAGGTATTATTACCACTAATTTACATTCATACACAACAAACCTTTCTTTCTCTATTCAAGATAGAATCGAAAATTATGTAATCTGTAGAGCGTAAAATATTCTATTGTGGTTCTTACATACACAACAATAAACAAAGGCTGTACTATTACATACTGTTTAGAAAATAATTTTCAAAATAAGTACACAAAATGTACCCTACTTACTTTTAAAGGCAATAAATAGAGTTCCTTGTCTATTAACCCAGGCCAGGCTAAGTAATCTTAAGTAAATGATTAAAACGGTTGCAACCGCTAACAATACGTATTAGTAAAAGTAAATATACCCATAGTATACTACCTACCTACCTAATTAAAATTCACACAAAACAAAACTTACGCTAGATTACTATGTTTCCAATATATAACTCACTATTG
This sequence comes from Tomocerus mixtus, assembly GCA_034694165.1. Classification (NCBI taxonomy): domain Eukaryota; kingdom Metazoa; phylum Arthropoda; class Collembola; order Entomobryomorpha; family Tomoceridae; genus Tomocerus; species Tomocerus mixtus. The sequence continues at coordinate 31,933 of JAQFYC010000992.1, read as the reverse complement.
TAGCTGCAGGAATTCGCATAATAATCGAATCTTGGTGTTTTTATTGCGTTACATCACATCACGTCTTGTCATGACATGCCCATCATGACATGACTTCCACATTTAAATCTATTCTACATACACATGTACTACTTTGATTACCATGGCTAAGTTTATTACGATACAAACACACACACACGTGCACGATTTGGCTAATATGTACTACCTACCTATTCATACTATAATTGTCTACTTACTTATTATATTATAGTAAATATTTGTAGTTTTGTCCAACTAACGTATGTATAATTACAGATTGCAGACTTATAGGTTGTAATGTAATGTTTTGTATTTAGAATACGTGTATGCAAGATAATATTTAGATGCATGTACAATGTTGTACTACAGATATGTGGTTTGGTTGCCATTCCCATTCTGGAATATGTGAATGAAATGTATATTTTAATTGTTAGCAGCTAGTCAGGTGTTATTATAGTTAAAGCGGAAGAAGCAATTACGCATAAAAACCACTATGCAAGTAAGTAGTAAGGATATAATAGATTTACTATGTATTTAACAGTGTACCAGCATTTTGTATAAGTTTATCAAGTAATTGTAGCCTCTAGCCTCTAGCACTCAATACATTTACTTACAATCTCACAGACTGATAGAACAGGACATTTAGCTGTATCTACAAGAATCATTAACTTTTACTTGCTCGTTTTAATTTACCATTTGTGTTGTTTTCTGTTACAATACGATTGGCTATAGGCAATTTATATTTACAGCACGGACCTTTAACATACATTTTACATGGATACACATACTCAACTGAATACCTACATAAACGAAGCAAGCTACTAACAATAAGTAAATCAACCAGCAACTACTACCAATCTAATCTATTACGTTATATTTTGTTATGTTATGTTATGTTAGCGTTCCAACAGCTTAACATAACATGGTACACACACATTACATTCCATTATTTTATACATTCTATCTGTACTAAAGCTTTCATATAATATTTTATAAGTTAGGTACTTATACAAAGTCCTTATAGAATTATATGGATTGTTTTGTAGTACATGATATATGTACTACTGTACCTACCTGACCTCACTTGACTTGACAAGTCGAGTCTGCTCAATTCTATACGCAATGACTCCAAAATGTATGACAATGCAGAATACAGTAAGTATAAGATGCGAATTACCAATATTAAAGGTAAGAAGTAATTGTAGACAAATATATCCCAGTTTGTTATTATGTAGAATGTAGAGTATGTACTGTACAATGATCGCATCGTCAGATGTTATGAGATTATTGTTAATAGAGCAGAGCGTCTGATTGAACGTAAGACAACAATATGGTTACACAGTGTAACGGACACTGAATTGAAGGAATTGTACTGCACATATACTATGCAACTATATTTCGTGTTATTCTATTCCATTACTTCATATTAAACAGTTTAATTCATTCATGCATCTACTACTACTTAACTATAACAGTGTTAGCCCTACTAGTCTAACGCAGACTGTGATGTAGTGTAAAGTAGACTATAATGTCAACACTAACACTACAACTACAGATACACTGCATTAGGGAAAGTGAAAGCTAGTAGATTGGCCTAGCTGGTTGGCTGACTCTTTCAGGAATTAAAACAACAAACGCACATAATAGATATGTACTTATTTATTTTTCATTAAAAGTGAGTTTTCATTGGAACTCATTGATTTACTAAAATAATTTGTATTTGTATACCTTATACCTGCCACATTACTGATTAGCTGTAACCATTTTATTTTTGTGCTAAACATTGGTTTTTTTGCTAACTGTAGTTTCCTTGTAGCAAATTAAATAAACCAAAATCAAGCAATTGAAGATTTAGGTGTCTGTAATAATAGAGGGTAAATGGTAACTAACCAAAACTAAATTCTAATTCTATCCTCGGAACATATAAATGCTGATATTGTCTACAACCAATAAGGTATCGACTAAATAAGGATGTGTTCGATCTACTATATTTATTATGCTTGCAAAAGATATAGTGCAATAAACTTAATAATGCATTTAGGGGAGAAGTGCATATTATAAATGCATATTTGCTATATTATAATATTTACTTTCGTTATAGATAATGTTAGAGGGAATAACAAGAACAGGGTATTTAGGTAGGTACATATAAACAATGAAAATAGGACGAAGCATATTTATGTTTCTGTTTATATTTGCAGCTGTGTTAATCGATCCCATATAAATAGTATCCCTAAAGAGTCAATTCATTTAGTCAACTACAGATAGATCATGAAATGGTTCTATGCTATGTATTTACTATGTAAGTATAGACTTCTAATTGCAACTATGTTGCGTTTTTGTGTGCTCCGTTACATATATTATGTCTGCAGTTGGTCAGTCAGCGTGTGCAGCCAGCCTGATGTGTGTGGAATGGGGATTTGAATCCTTTATGCTATAAAGAACTAATGAAAAAATAGTAGACAAATAGAAGGTAATACACTTTCATGCATTTACTTTAGTCAATCACTGAAGAGATAAACTTTGCAGATTGGATTGGAATAGACTGGCTGTGCTGTGCGTATTGATATATGTATTTATTATGTATACACTTGGTTTGAATTCAATTGGTCTTACCTGCTAGCCTGACATTCTTATTTTCTTAACACATATACTTTGTAAGTAAGTAATTGGAATAAGTACATCATGTGATATGGGTTGGTCATTTAAGTCATGTATGTGTGTATGTATTCTATACGATGTGTTAGGGAGATAAGTATAAGTTGCCGGTAGAAATGCCGTGCTGTGTGCTATTGCCATGTTGCGTATGTCATGTCATTAAATGTAAAATGCTATGCACTGCATGCTCTATTAGATAATTTGACGAGGACTAAAGGATACACAATACAGAATAGAATCCTATCGTATCGTATAAATACTTGCCTAATTTACGGCCTATTGCTCGCTCTAAGTAAGTTAGAGGAGCATAAGACACTGTGATAATGTTTTCCAGATCTTGAGATCAGATAAGGGATCCCATTATGCAGCTAGGACACTATCACTCTGTTGCATAGCCATTTTATTATCTTAATCTTTATGTACAATATGCATTGTACTGTTTAATATTATGTGTTAAGTATCTAATGTAACTTGTAAGTAAGTAACTACAAATCTACTTAACTGCGCTTACTTACATTTCCATGGATTGGGCTTGGTCTTGTTAGCCTAATAATTAATATTATAGTCTAATAACACAGTAAAAATTACAAATCTATAATCTATCTCTAATTACAAACAAACGCTTCTAATAAAAAATGCTCACTAAAAATCAGTGCAATTTATTTAGAAATTGCTAGTCCACTTTACTCATTTGCAGGTTAGCATGCATGAATTTGTACTATGTATTCATTGCTATGTCATAATTAAGATCAATTAGAATTGTAAACACGCCTAAACTATTAAATTGTAAAATATTGATAGAAGATTATTTGATCCCTAAATACACATGTGTAGTACATACATATTTGTATGTAGCACTCTATAATATAATTTTTACATAATATATATTTTTATCAGACCAGTAAAATTAATAATTTTTATTGATATTTGCACGTTGTCCTTGTTGTCCGATGTTGGAGCATTACCTGCTGACAGTAGTCTTTCAAAGCATTCTAATCATGTATGTAACTCGTAATTATCAACAATTCAGAATAAATAAAGCATTAAAAACATGATGGTAAGTTATAATAAAATAAGCTAGACATTTATGTACCTTTCTTTGCTATTTTAAAAGCAAGCAATTTGGCTTTACTATCACTGCTACAATATATAGGTAGATAGGTTTTCTGATAATTAAAAAAATACAATCTTTATATGACTTGATTTTGATTTAGCGATGATGAGATAATATACTTAAATATTCCGGACTCATCTTTAGTAAAGCAAATATTTATGTCCTTGTTACTTGAGATTATAATAATGTATCATATACATATATAGTAAATAAAACATGTACTGACGTATGTGAATGTGTGATTTTAATGTAAATATCAAACCAATATAGCAAAATCACTTAAAGTTGCTTTATTGCGTCCCTTTCAAATTTTCATTTCACAAACATTTCTGAAAGGTATGTTGTGTTTGTGTTATGTATTTATGTTAGTAGTGTATCGAAGTAAATAGTAGTAGTTTAGTCGACCTTAGCTTAGGTATGTCACAACCGCAACCTCAACGCATCTCATCAATTCTGCTCCAAATTCTTTGTGTTGTATGAAAAAGGAGAGAAACCTGAAGTGAGTACATAGAGGATGATCTTGCTTGTCCTGTCTGGTTTTTGTGAGTGTACTATATTGCAAGTTGCAATGTTTGTATTCAGTATGTAAAGTAATTACATTCAACATTGACAACAATTTTAATGGATGAGTAAAATAGGATGATGAGCAAAAAGGGAGGATGATTTAGTAAGCATTAACTCTTCACTTGTGTACGATAGGCAATAAATGCATTCACATTCATGTCCACTCACTATATTTATCGCAGAAATACTTTTGATCTCCTGATCTGCATCTACATACAATACAACACTTTTACTCTTACTTTACGTGATGCTCCAAGCGACACTGTACAAGGCACGTCATATTATTATCCCTTTGTAGTTGTTATTAAGCAGATGATGCGAACGTATGCAAACCTATTTAGTATCGGTATGCATTTATTACTTACTTAGCCGTATCTATTGTAGAAAATAAAATTGCAGCTTTTGGCAAGACTAAAAATGTATCATGTTTATCGTGCACTCGTGTTCTACAGCTATTACAAAATGTTATAACATTGCATTACCTACCTAAATAAGTATACTTACATGAATACCTATGTTGTAGAGAGCAGCATTAAAGGTTGAAATAAAATTAACACATATTTTATGTGCTGCTCAAATCAACTAAAGCAGAGCAACAATATTAAATTAAGGCTTTTAAAAGGATCAGACCCAAAAGCGTTAGGTTATAGCGCATATTACAGTCACTTTATTGATTATATGATACGTGTATCTTTATTGTAACCCTATTAAGTAGTTTCTTATATTATTATATTGTTGATTCAATTGTCGTTCTTAAAATGGACCTTTACTTCATCAGATTCGCTCTCTCAGATGTGAAATGGAGTGATTGATGAAGAAGAACTGGAGCAAAGCCATTGCTCTGACTGTTATTTAAGTTAATTTTCACAACATGTAGATTAGATGGCCATGAAAATAAAAAAGCGCGTTAAAGAACCGTCTCTCGGTTCACACACTCTATTGCTAATTTGTCTCACTGCAGTACTGCACTACTATTATGTTGCAGAGAGTGGAAAATTCCTTATAATCTCCACGTATACATGTATAGCTAGAATTCTATGACAAAATTATTGATTACCTTTGACCTAAACTCGGCCACACACACATACAATAATACACATACGCATCATACTGATCTGCATAAGTAAACACAAACGGTAATGATATGTAAGGATTAGTAACATTTAAGTTGGGTATTTACCGCATAATAGTAAATAAATGGATGTTTCGTGATAGTGAGCTAAGAATTTGGTTTATTTGTATTTTTCAGAGCGAAGGAACTCGGGATCAGGGGAAGGTGAGAGGCGGAGAAGAGGAAGCCGAGAGAAGACAACATAACTAAATAGGAGAAAAAGACGGAGCCGAGAGGAAGTATTTCTCTCGTAGTTATTATTTGGCCAAACAACAACTGTGAGTGAGTGAGTACTTTACAGATGATGATGATGGAAGAGAGGGAAGATGAGGGGCCAGGCCAAAGAGATGCAGACAGAGAAAAAGAGAGGAACGGTCCTCGACCAGCGGAAACTCATCGGATTATTCTCAGCAGCTTTAATGGTGCCCTTATGCTCCTGGCTCTTCTTCTACTCACTGTCACTTTCTTCGATAATGTGCAAGGGCAACCACCTCCACCGCCTGCCGGGGTAAAAATAAATTCTTTTGTTTTCATTCCTTATAATATAACAGCTAAACACAACTATATTCCTTTTCAACATCACAAACAAACAGTAAAATACTACTAGCACTAACTTACTGCGTGCACTGTGCAAATGCCTTATAGGGTTATCTACCTAACTATTACACAGTATACGCTATGCATACATTTTAGTTGATTCGAATTTGATAATTTATAGCATGAATAGTAATGCAGTTCTAAATGTCTCGGAATGTCAGCTCACTTACTCAGTTCCTCTACTTTTTGTTATGAACGATAACTATTATTACAAACCAGTAGAGTGTGAAACCGAGAGGGAAAAGGATGGGTATATAGCATAATAGCATACCTTAACTAAGCTTCTTCATTTTAAACTTTATAAAATAAATATTTGGGGTTTACTCGGTTTACACCTTACACCCAACCAAAAGTCAGTATAAGACCACTGCCTCTCCTCGTGATAAGTATGACAACACAAATACACAATACACAGCTGGTTGTCCGCTTATGTAAGAGAAATGGAGGAAGGAAGCTGAAGTGGAGTTGTAGTAATTGTAACCTACCTAGGCCAAGACTACTATTTATTTATTGCCATTCAGTTTTCTATAGAATAGTACTAAACTAACTTTTATGGCTCATAAGTATTTATAGATGTATTTTTAATTTCGCCTAACTCCTTATCTCACTTCGTATTTCGTAAGTTTCAAATTCAGATAATATTTCCCAATATGAATGCTATCAAGCAAAGTTTACACAATTTTACACATAATTAGCCTATTGTACACATCCCATAATATTATCGCAAAAAGATATGCATTCTGTATGAGTTTTATGGTTAATATATTTGCATATGGACATATACAATCACACAGGTAATAAATGAGTGTATAAATGTCGACCACTACATGCATGATCAAATCTCATTTTCGTGTTTAACTCAATTTAGCCAAATGGAATTAGTGTTGTAAATGAAACATAAAATGGATTTGTAAGAGTTGATGATGTTGACATTTCCTTATTTGTCTGACGCATAACACAAGAGAGCCAAAGAATTTAGCTTAACTATTTAGAGGTGTAACTGTTTCTTGGATTACAATTACAATATGTGTTACATAATATTTACAAATAGAGATTTAGAGGAAGGATATTTATTGCCATTTGCATGTTAAATTTGCGACAGTGATCGGCCTCTACATTAAAATTACTGCCAATGGAGTGAGTAAGCTAGAGCGATGAATACAAATGAACTGCGGCACTCGTCATCTCATCATCAGAGTGTTAAGTAGATTGTCAGTTTATTAGGGCTAAAGTTATTGGCTATTTACTTTTACGTTCATTTAGCTCATATTTTTTCTCATTAGCAAACTGATCAGTTTCATTCACCTTGCATTTACATCCCATCACAATCAGTCACTACCTATAAAAGATGTATACCTACTTATCTGCTGCTATATCTGTAGCTATACGTTCTTGTGTGTGTACTTAAGGATATTATGTATCTACATTATATTTAGGTAGGTAGTTATACATTTTTCCCATCAAAGATACCAGACAAGATTACATATTCATCAAAGAGTAAGTTTCGTCATTTTTCTGGGGTGCTAGTGCTAATGTTAACAGAGAAGATAAAGCAAGTCATTTAGTAGATACTTTTATTGAGAATATGCACCACAAATCCTACAGAAATACCTGCTGATTTCAAAATCCTTAGTGTGTTACGTTAACGGGACTAATGGAACTAAAGTAATCAACACAAAAAACTACAGGAATAATAAATATCATATCAGTAAGCAGTTTGCTAGGGAAGGAGGAGCTAAAAGAACATTAGGTTTGCAACTGGCAGTTTGAATTTTGCATGTTCTTCAAGTGGTCACTTGAGTATTCATAATAATTACAGTATTTTATGTACATAGAGAGTAAAATGATACACATTATTTGCATACGAGAGCCATATCAATCTAGCAAAATGATTCGAATGTAAAACGAATTGAAAATAAAGTAATCTCTAATCACATAGTTGGAGACTTAATAGTTGACTAGGATTCTCAGACTAAAAATCAAGAGGATTGAGATATTTGCCATTTCCAATGACTTCTTGTTTCTGCTAGCTAATTCGTACTTCATACATTGTACGTAATATGCGAGTTACTGTATGAATATGAATGTAGAAATATATACTTTACACATTATTTGCTTATTCTAATATAGCGCATACTTCTTCAGGCTAGACATTTGTAGATTGGATGTGTAATGTACATGTAGTTACAGATGCTCCATAAATGCAAGCTGTCATATTGTGTTCTCTAAAATCTGATCACGTTCGCACTAAACTGCAGCTTCTGAAGTAATTATTGGGTGTATTTGTTTTCCAGTCATACATTTCGTTCTTATATAATGATACGTATTTACTCAGCTTAGGGGAAATAAATAGTCATTATGAGGAGAAGTGGATAGGTAGCTCGGCAAATGAACACACTCTTTCTATAGTCAAAGGTAAAGGCAAAAATCAAAACAAAGGCGTTGTTAAATAATCCTACAGTATATTATGTGTACTATTTTCTATTTTGTATGTATATCACAACACAATTCTAGCAGATTTGTACAACATTCTGCTTGTTCGCATCATAAACGGACTTACAATACGTAACAGAAAGGTATTGTTCGCTATATTACATGTCCCCTCTTAGCCCAATGCAAATGCGATTGCGTTTCTTGAATGATTGCACTCACATCAACACACACTACATAGTATACTAAGTAGGTAGTTTAGTAGTATATCCTTTTCTTGGTGAATATATCTACTAACAACTACTAATAATGCCAATATCTAGCACACATGCAGTTCAATGATTATTGAAGTGATCTAATAATACGCAATTAATAATAAATAATGCATAATGTGTGCTAGAAGAATAACATCATTCACAATAGTCTTGTAGTCTTGTCCTGCTGTACTACATATAAAATAATGGATTGATTTATATAACGCTTAAGCTTAAATTTTAGCTACTGCTACTGAATTACATTACTGAGCATACATATACTAGATTAAATGAAGTAATAGAAACATGCAGCACTACAACTGGTGTAAAGATTTTGTACTCTATTATAGTGAAGGGAAATATGAGTAAAAACGACGAACTATTGGTTGTAGATGTAATAGTAGCACTAATTGAAATTGAAATGCTTAGTTCAGCAAACAAATGTGATGTAAAGTATTTCTAATGACATTGTTTATGATGTGCCTCATGTAGTTTCTGGACTTTGACAATTTGCCGGTGACTCGTTTTTCCTGTGAGGGCAAAGTGATTGGTGGCTACTATGCTGATGTGGAGACGGGCTGTCAGATGTTTCATGTTTGCACTCTGGGACAAAAAGGTAAGTTACTGTAATCAATATATTATTACTAGATCGTGGAATGTGTTGTCTGAGTCATTACACTTATATTTACATATTATATCTTGTAATATCCACAAGCAAGATAACTGTACCTGCCACACACAAGTAAAATGTATAAGAATGTCTAATGAATTGTCCAGGTTTCAATCTACTAATATAGTAATACAGGTTACAGAGGGATATGTAGCGTTAAATAGATAGCATAGACACCTTCCCATTTCTGTTGGCTGATAATATATGTAGTATAGCTACAATAGCTAGGCTCCTATAGAAAACTGTAATGTAGCAGATTAATAGTGCAAATTAACTGTTTGAAGCGTCTTATAGGACAAATTTTTACTGCAAGTTTCTGCACAGGTCTTTCTTCGATTGAAAGTATATGGAGATACTTGTTCCCATTATTTACGACAATTTTTGACAACATCAAGCAAAACAAAACCCATGCACATAGTATACATGTCCATATTATGTACAAAATACATCTAGGCCCAGCCAGAACTTATATCTGTAAAGAAGACAAATACTAGCTTATATATGCATTACTAAAGGTAGGTACTACCGTTACTGTTACGGCTCATTTGTGTCTCCTGATCGTGAACTAAAGTCAGTAAAATAATAGCGAACAGATGCAATAAAGTGGTCAAGTTGAGTTCATACAATTTAATTCGCTTTAATTTACTGCTGAAACTTTCCTCACTCTTTTTTGTAGTGCTCTGTCATTCAGCAATAAATTCGTTTTCGTTGTATTGTTGGTTTTACAATTATATTACACTGTAATGTGAAGAACATGAGAGAGCTCAACTCAGCTCATATCAAACTGCTATTAGCTTAAGTTGCTACGTGTTCTGTAGCTTATAAAAGGAAGAATTGTGCTTTGTTAGGGACAAAATATGTATAGACAGTTAGTAGATTGTATGACTAAGATATTATTTTCCCTGCAGTTTTATAGTTAAGTGAATTGTAAATGGTAACGTTAAATGTGTTGATAAAACAAGAGCTAAATAGTAGATAGGCAGTAAAAAGTAAATGGGCAAAGTAAAGTATGTAGATATACTAGATAGGCACTCCATTACGTTAATAACCTGAGCTTTGTGGTGGTCTGGTCTCCATTGTAATCTAAAAAAAATTTCCTCGTTAAGACATACTGATCATACTTATTTGCTATGCATATGCAAAGGATACCTAGAATTTCAGGATATGAACTTTGGAGCCCACATGCATCAAACTAACTGAATTTGAATGCAACTGCAAATGCAATTGCGGTTAGTTTGACGAAAAGCTTTTTACGAGTCTCCTGACAAGTGCGAAACTCAAATTCTGCTTGCTCTCTTTTATGATAACAATACGGATTTCACTTTCGATCTGCTGCTAGGCTGTGTATCTACACCAAAAAACTAATACCACTATCATGTTACTTCTGAGCTCCTTCAAAAATGCCATCAGCTATTGTGGACCTGTTGGTGCTAACTACCTGACTATAATATGAAGTCATAGTCACGTTATCATTATAATTTTTACCAAAGCCATGCTATGCGATTCCCCTTACAACTAATCTCGTTTTCTCCGTTAACAACTCTACTATACTATAGTAGGAGTAGTAAGTAGCAGGAATTTTTGTTTATCTATTTTTTAGTTGGATTAGATGCTGTTTTGTTATCCTTATCATGATAAGGTACGTTTAGGAAATATTATTACTCGCCTGATACATATGCTAAAAAATATACTCATCACCATCATTCAGTGTCAGTAGACAATACTAGCAACAAATAATACACATTCATGCATCAAAATATCATAATGGAAACCATTATTATGATTGTGGGCATGCAAAAAATGAATTTGCTCTATTATATTCATTCATTGATTCTGTAACATAATTATATTTTGCGAATCCATAATTGACTATGCAGGGTGCTTTGAATTGTATTGCAAAAATAATGAAAAACTATAGAAAATGCTATAAAAAGTGGCACTATCTATTCCTGCCAGAACATAAGTAATATCTTAACTTCATACTTATATCAAGACCTATATAGAAATACCATAAGATAAAGTTAACCAAACAACCCCCAACACAAACTAAAAACATTAGTAATACATTTAAAGTATGTGACTGACGATGGCACATTGCAATTCAATGGTAATTTTACAATATTGACCAACTTTGTATAATGTAGGCTGTAGGCTCGTCCACAACTTTTCACTTTGCTTCATTTTATTACGCTCAATACGATTTGCTCTTAAACAACATTTTATACTTTTTGTTTACTCATCTATGCAATGTAAGTAAATCTTGCCATGCTGTTTGATAAATTACTTTTCATGGGATTCTTCACTTGTCTTTACACACTCTGTAAAACTCACAACAATCTCTATTAAAAACATAGCTCTCAAATATCATATTTGTACATAGCCCTCCCTTAACTCTGATGATTTTATACCTAATCGCATAACACGCAGTTAGAGCAATAATAGTTACAATATGAGCTATATTATGGCTTAAAACTTATTAATTAGATAGTAAGTATTATACAGATAGCTAGTAAATAGGTATATCTAGTATAATGTAGTCCGTGGAAAACAGAATCAGAACATTATTTCACACAGAGCAATAAACTAATAATTTTGGAAAATTTTCTCGATTATTATGGTTTTATTGAATCAGAACCAGAAAATGAAAAACAATTACAGATCTTAACATCTAAAAAGCAATAATTTTAAAATTAAAACATTCTCATACTTTCAAGATGGAACTTGTCTGTAATAGTAAAATAACATACGAAGCTACTACTAATAAGATGCATAAGTAATAGCTTATTTATCTTGCTTGCTTTGTTTTTCGTAATGAATTTGCAATGGCAGTAGAAATTTTTCTTGCTTGCTTGCTACTTATTACTTACGTAAGTGCACGACAAAGTTTCAAGATATAATTAATTAATTGTAACAAATTAATTCTTGATTTGCTTATGACATCCTGCCTACCATGACATGAGTTTTAGTTTACTTAGAATTCCTAGCAGCAAGTTTCCACAATATCAAGAAGGACCATGCAAATGACGGTGCCTTGGGCAGTGTGAGATAATTCGTATGTTGTCAGTTTGTCAAATTGTCAATGTTGTCAGACTCGGCTGTCTGTCTTGTCATGCCAATTTCATATTTACACATCTCGACTCACATTCGAGACGCTAACGCTATATCAACCAATTTATGTAGTCGTTATCGTGCAACGAAACATACTTTACAGTACACAGAGACGGTAATTGTATTCTAATTGAAAGGGAAATTTCTCGCGCTTAACAGTGCCTTGGACTTATAATTTATATAAAATGAAGCTTTGAAGCTTGCTGTGCTTTTTAATGAAGGGGAAATATTATGATCATGTGAAGTAACAAAATAAAATACAGAGAGAGTAAAATTACATGACTTTGGTTTTACTAGTTCTAGATGCACACATATTATTTATATTTATACACAGGCAAATATGTGGTACTACTGCTTAATAAATAGTTGACTTGAAATAGCAACCAAGCCAAAGGAGTTATAAGTACATAAAGCAGTTCTGATTTTATTAATGTGTATAATATATTAAATAAAGATGTGATCTAACAACACTAGATAGTAATAAGGCACCTGAATGCAAGTTCTTCTGTTCTTACTCTTACCTTTCTCAACATAGCATAGCAAGCCAGGTATAAAGCCGTGAAGTGAATAGATGAGCTATGGAACTTGGTTCATTAACTATATACTCTATTAACTCCATCCACAAATTGCGATCATTAATCGTGAGCTGTATGTACATAGTCATTCACTTGATTCATTCATCATTTAGCTAGTTTATGAGCTAATTTATTTACACATTGAGCAATAGAAGGGGCAAAAGTAATCCATTCTAGTAGTACGGATGCCGGTAATGCTGCCAACTAATTGAATGAATGGATGAATTGAGTTAGAAATAATGCTGATAGACTAGATCAGAGAGTAGATCAAACCGGCATGTGAGCCATATGCATAAAGAATGCTAAAGGAACAATTTTAAATGCAGATTATATAATAGAGCAATGCACAACTGTCAACATATTTTTCATACTCACAATTACATTATACAACTTATGAATACCTAAATACTTACCAACTACAATAATAGCTGTGCCATTTATTTTGCATTATCCATTTCATTATGCATTTGACAATTGCCATAATATTTATACATGCGTCTATTTTTTAGATCTGTGGATATAATCAACAATGGGATATATGAATGTGTATGTTGTAGTCAAATTACACACTACGGTAACATTAACGATTAACACAATATCAGGTCAATTTGGGTATCAAATATTCACGTGCACATACTACAATATGCTTTTGTATACTGGAACTAAAGCAAATAAAATATTTTTATGAGTTATTATTATACGATGTATTTAAAGAAGCAATTAAAATCAGTCAGTCATTCAGCAAATTTTTTTAAAAGTCAGTTTTATGCAATGTAGTTACTAAAATGTGATTATTAAGACCATTTTCTGTGTATGTCAATAGCTAATATAATGTATCTAAAATATTTACTTATGGTTTTTTCACTTTGAGATAATTTTGATGTGCAAATTATTTGACAGCATTTCTTTTGCCAACATATCGCCTCTGACTGCAACATAATATTATATGTTGAATGCAACGCATGGTTATGTTATGTTGATTGTCGTCCCGTATGAATGTGCTTGTGCACATAACATACGTATATAGCACACAGACAAGTACAATAGGTAGTTAAATAAATTAATAAGCATCTGGGCTGATATATTATGTGTATGAATGGTATATTTATTTGATAAACAGGCTTGCTAATCGAGATCCCTTCCCTTTTTCAAGTCCGTGCCATATAAACTTGCAAATATTATTACCTATATCATGATAGCTTACTTTTACCTTACATACCTTCAGCATACATAAGTAGAATAATACAATTATTATTTTTTACATCCTAAATTCAAAACAGTTTAGCTCATCCTGAGCATGAATTTGTAAATCATTTACAGATAGCGTACTTAAAAAAATTAAGAAAAATAGATGGAATGCGAAAAGTAAATTAATTTGCATGTAAAATAACGAAATTAGCATTTTAATGCCTAAATTCTAGCCATTCAATTAGAAATGATGCACCCCCCGTCGAGTGACTGCCTAGAGTTACTATTTGACAGTAATATTGACTTTTGTTTCATTTTAAGACAAATGTTAAACAGAAAGATTTATTACTATGCATTTTATCTAAATCAAACTGAGCCATCAAATGGATATGAATAAAATCTAAATTGAATTGACAGGTTAAAACACAAATAAATGAATGTAAACAGGGATAATAACTATTTCTCAGCAATATATCACAATTAGTCCTTGTTGTTGACGCAATTAAATTAACTTTTAATCAATGCTTATTGTATATTTGTACTGACATCTTAAAAATACATTCGAAGGTATAAATAGAATGAAACTAATACTATGCATCTCTAAGTAACTTTATAATGTAGATTTGTATGTAAATTTACTTATATGATAATAATAATAATGATATCACACCCAAAGACTTGCTTACTTATTGTAATTATGCTTGTGGACTCCATTTTCAACGTGCGTCTGTGTAGAGAATGTGTTGTGTTACTCAATTAGAAGGAGACAAAGCAAAAGATATTGTCCTTTTGAAATAAGAATGTTTGCTTATAAGCTTACTGCCTTCCCACAACTATCAAGCTTGCTTTGTCAAAAGCAAGACATTGCCAATAAACTGTCACTTTCCACGTAATTTCATTTTCCCTATATACACAGATGCTGCTGCGATACACTGATTGCAAAAATGTAGCTCTGTTACTAAAATGAATGTAATCATATTGTTTAAGTAAATAAGTGATCTTGCCCCTTCTTATGTATATACCTAACTGTTCAACTAATAAAATCGTATTAGCCTGTAACAATATCATTGCATTTGAAACTGAGGACATATAGCAATCACAAATCAACGTGAATATTGTTAACAACGGTAATGGAAAATGAAAGGTTGATAATCAGGCCTACTTATATCAATGTGTGTTTTATGACATTGATACAGTAAATACTAATATATCCTCTTTTCGAGGATACGATCTGATGACATGAAGAAGGCACTACTGTAGTATGCAAAAAACACACAACAGGACCTGTTTACGGTTTATTTGAATTTATGCATAATATTGCATTCACATTCTTGCATTTCGGTTTTGTGTAGCAGAATTAAATGTAAACCGATTTTAATATATTGGATGATATAGACAGACACAGTTATTATGTACTTGTTCGTTTATAAATAGGCACCCTTCTCGGAATTCGAAATAATTGGAAATCCGTACAATTGAAACAGAATTTAAAAAATTATTATTCGATCAATATATATTTAGGACCAGTAACACCCTTGTAGTAATTGCTGCTCTGCTATGCAGTTGAGCAAATTACCTGTTATGGTACCAGTGAACAGTAGCTACAAAAAGAGCTAAGTATGTTGTGTTGATGCACAGCAATACAACAAAAGTTATATAATGTAAGTCCGTTAGTAGATACATACAAGAAACTGGTATAGACAAGTTAGGCAGAAAAGGTAGAACAATTGTTATAATACACTTTCATTACGAATGCGAATGTGGTAAGTACGAAAAGGACATGCTAAAGATAAGTATCAACTATTTATTGCATTAACATATCTGTACATGGCATGGCCACATAAATTTATTTATCTTAATCTTATTTAAATGAAATGTATGGTCTAGATTATTGAATTGCATTGCTGTCATTACCTACGTAGAACTTACAATAAGTATAGCGCAAATGATCTCTTCTTCGTCCAATTGAATTAGCATTTGAACTCCTAACAAAGGAATGGAATGGTTAAAATTGATTCGAATCGTAGGTATGCAGATTTTATTGTCAATTACTATTTACCTATATTAAGTTACTCTGGCCAAGATTATTTAATAGCTTTTTCTTGTGCTATGTGAAGATTGGATCAGTATGTAGAATGGTCAGCATTATCATGCAAAACGCTTTGACTCACACAGAACACACAAGGTTTCATTCATGTTCTGTAAATAGTACATAGCAATGTTTTGATCCAATTTGGCAAAGTCGGCTTGTTTCCTTAATTTTTTGTCCTGGTTGATTTAGATTGTGTGTAGTTAAGCTAGCATACATATTTCGTATGTGTAGTTCTTTGATGACCGTGTCAATACAAGCAGAGATGCATAATCTGCATTTCTTATCCTCATGTGGGATTGTTTATTACATCCAATCCATTAGTTACAATAGATTGCATGTTTTTTCTTATGTTCCCTCTGTGACTTTTACTTTGTCTGTATAAATTGGCAATTGCTTAAATGGTGCTGATACGATCAAACTATCGAACTAAAGTCGCAATTCAAATCACCTTTCTGTCTTGCATTTCTGCAAAATGTTATCCAATAATAAGATAAATGTATCTATATGTCCATTATTTATGCTCTTAATACATGCAATCACAACTAAATACAAATGACCAGTATACTATGTATCTCTCAGCTGAAATTAATGCATTAGGAGAAAAATTATCATCTTAGATTAATATATTATTATATTCTGTGTAAGTAAGGTAATGGCGGAGTAAAAAACTTTTGTCATATAGAAATTGGCATATAATATTAGATAAAATGGTTTTCAAAGGACAATACTCACTTGTATATCTGTACAAATGTAATAACACCGTAAATAATGCATACATGTAGACATAGTATTATTACTAATACTATAAACTGTAAAGCAAGATATCTGGTTCATAGTTCACACCATTTTTAAACAAGAGCATCAACTATTAACGTTAGTTAAGAGAATTATATATTCGCTCACACAAACATTATAGATTGGGAGTAGAGCAAAGTATTTCTAGTCTACGTAGCTATAGTATTTTGCATTATATGGCAAGAAAGACTAGAAATTCCCTGCAGTAGTATAGGTAGCATAATGAACCAACTGTGGTATTATAATCGCTTAAAAATTCTTCATGGAACATAAATCAATAGTTAAAGTCAATGATCAATTGCAAGTTTCGTGTGCATTATTGTCAGAGAAGTTATGACTATAAATTCATTGTGCTTACGTGTGCATAGAGATAATCTGACAATAAAACGATGGCCACAGTTATGACTGTCATATTCTAAGGTAGGCACAATTTACAAGTTAAAGATCAGATCAGCAAATGTTAAGTGAAGTGAATAATGTTCTTCACACGTTGTGTAACAACAAAACTCTATTTGCAAATGGAGTGAGTCTGTCTATTCATTCTATTCCACTCGGCTCGCTATTAATATTGCCTTATCTGTACCATTGTTCACCATGCAATGCAATATGACCTTTTATATTTATACTAACGATTATTATAACACTTTAGCTACGGTTGAATACCTTCTGGGACTCACAATCAGTAGTGTCACTTTGCGTGCTTGCAGTTGCAGGGAAGGGGTTAAGCTTAAAGGAATTATTTGAGTTGCGGCTGTGTGATATGATTTGATATGACTGTCTCAGTCCATCAGTCTGCATCTGTCTTTGTCTGTAGATGTGGTGAATTGAATGTACATAGTTTGTAGCAAAAGACTTTGTTTGGGCAGGGCTACAATAAATATTATTGTTAAGGTTGAAATATAAATCCAATATAACTATTGTATCGTAATAATGTAATAATAAATTAGTTCTTTACGTGGGCCGCTCTGTACTTTTCTGGTCTATTTTCCATTTAGGTATCTCTTTTGCTAACTAAGTGCTTAGTTCAGTGTTAAAATGTTCTATTCTAGTAAAGATATTCAATTCAATAAGTTATCCAACAAGATATGTTGTTAAGAAATGTTTAATGCATCTAATTTGGCTCTAGGCTCTTTTATTCAACTTACATGCTATTACCAAAACTTATACATATACATAGAGAATTACAGCATGTGTGCATTATAAACACACCTCACCTTTTGATTTTAGAATTTCTTGGTTTGACATAGCCACAAACCTTAGCCGTTAATAAAATGTAGTCTGCTAATGTCCTATAAACGTGCAAACTCTCGGAAAACGTGGGCGTAGGCGTACGCTGAGAAATTAGCATCAATATTTTCACAGTATTATTTAAGTATGTCCGGCCATATGTGTTCTAATACATATAATGTAACGTAATGTGTCGCTCGCTCGACTTCAATTAACTTCACTTGGCCATTCTAAATTATAAGGCCATTATCTCTTTAATCGGAGTATTTCTTTCCTAAGTCTCCTCTTTCATTATTATGTCTATTCCTAAATTTTTTAAGTTTACAAGCAATGCCTACTTTACATACTATAGTACCTACCACATGTATGTGTTAGCAAATTGAAAACAAGTTCAAAGTGTATGAGCTACCTATTACAATTTTTTCTGCAATACTAACCATATCCACATTACATACACTCACACATTGAAAATAATTTATAATGTGTATTCCTTTCACATCATAGGATTGCATTGCAGCTGCCATTGCTAATAAATTCTTAACCTTAGAAGTCAAAGGAGTAAAAAACCAAGTGCAATAAAATGCAAAATATGTTTTACTTGCATGCAAAATCTGCGTAGGTGAGTTGATTACGGCAATAAATAATGGTAGAACAGATAATAATAATGTTTTGAAAAGCTAGTAGAGGTGGTTCTTCACTCACTTCAAATAAAAGAATTGTAGCCTTTGAACATTTTGATGCTTGTACTATCCGCTGTTTAATTATGTGTAATTGCTGTTCTAGTGTGAAGTGATTTCTCTAAAGAGTGAGTTTAAAAGCAAAAGATAATCATGGGTAATGCTGACTGTTAGAACGGTCATGTCAGTGTCAGTCAGACAATGTTTCACTCCCTATCCTATTACTTTACCTTAGCAATTTTCCTTTGGTGGTCTCTTATTAGAGTTGACTTGACACAGAGCATCAAAATATTCATTTTGTTGTTGCTCACGATTTACGGCGAAACTACCATGTTATCTGTTTTCATGATGACCTGACCTTTAAACTCATCATTTGAATTTAGCTAATGAGCAACTAATCTTCTCTTTATGCATTACGATGTGATAGTCACACTTAATTCACCAGCTCATTTATGTTCTTTTAAGCATAGCGTAACTAATCAATTTAAATAGTATCACAATTACGTTGAAATAATAGGTAGAGAATATTAAAACTATAAAAATTTAGTACCTAATTATCCTACATATTCATCCAATGAATTGCACTCTATTCTTTTGCATTGACCATTGCATAACTTAAGCCATGACATTTATTGATTTATTACATGGTTCCTTTAAAGGCACATAAGGCATTACAAGATGTTCCTATCAAGCGATCATCTCACTTACACTCCAAATACAAATACGTAATTATTGGCTATCATAAATTACAATTTTGATGTATTACGATACAAACAAATACTAAGGATGTACTTTGTACTTGTGATTTGCGAAGTACAGGCATTCATGCAAAGATTTAGATATTACATACTTTAGTTAGGTAGTTTAGAGATGCATGCCCTTTGCAAGAGACTAAAAGAATTCTTATCAATTTTTTTCAATGCTTGAAAGCTGAGTTCCCTTGCAAAACCCAAGAAATAATTACGAATTAATAATTTAGCTACACTTAAATATTACTATTTATTTAGCTACGATAGCTCAAAAAAGGGAAAGCAAATGTACCTAACTTAATCTTTTTAATAAAACTAGTTTCATAGCTTAGTGTTCAAAATTCGGAAATAAAAACTTCGAAAGAAACATTTAGTTAAAGAGCCATACGATCACGCTATAGCGCGATTCCACTTCTGTTAACGACTGATTTACACATACAAATTATTGATTTATAGGTACTGATGCATACGTATTATAATATAATAATGTATAGGACTTAAGATGAATTGCTACGAGCTGTTATAAATAAGCTTTAATTTGAGTATGTATAACCTTAACTGAACAAGCATTTTACTTTGTTAACAGATGAACCATAATATCAATAAATTAGATAAGTGCAGCACATGTAGTATTATGCTAATCATATCTCATGTGGCAACCTATATAAATTGTTTTTACTTGACTCAGCATCTCGAGACTAGAAAAGTAGGTAGTTCTTCCTATATTAGCATAAGATGTGCTATCATGTAATACTTCTGTAAGCATGTTTCCATCGGACCACAGGAAAGTAATTACTAAGCTTCAGTGTTACGAGCTTATCAATTAAAAATGTATCACAGACCCAGACTACATTCGACAACAATTAGGTGCAAATCCCTTGTAATATAATTGCATAGCCCACAGTAGTATGCAAATTGGAATGCATATTTTATATAGTACTATCTTTATATAGCTGTTGCTGCTTTATTACAAGTATTACGACGCGAATGCCGTACGTATTGCCTAGGCGTAATTTATGCACCTAGATGTAGAATTGCCTATGCATTTGTGTGTATTTATCTGTATGCGTTATGTATGTTATTACTAATGCATAATAGTAAATTTTCATTGCATTACATAAATACTAAGCTGACATGTAATTTGCATTGATTCCGACGCATTAAAAAAGTTGATCCCTGTTGAACTACGGTAGATTAAATTACAGGATAGCGTGCTTGAAAGCATATTTTTAATTGCTAAATAATTCAGCCATTTAACGGTCTTGTTGAGGTACTTTAGTCATTTCATTTGCAAATACATGCCATTTAACTGATTTGGCAAACTTCATTCCATTGGAACAGTTTTAAGATTGGCAGAAAGTAGTAATTGGCATAGGAGGATTAAAACTTAATTTAAATGTACATAACTTATACTTGTAATAAAATACTAGCAAGGAATATCGGTCTGTTCTATTAAGTAGATTGGTCAGGTACCTAGGTAAGTACGATGATACAAAACCTTATAGACTGTTTATAATAATGTTTATTAGGTAGTAGGGATAATAAAGAACGTACCCTTGCCAGGCCTGGCAAAGACTGACACTGTAAAAGATATCGTAAATTATTATTGTTCTAGTAGGAGTAGTCAAGTTGTCATGTTAGGAGCAATCATAGCGATTTAAGCAATAGTACCTACACAACATAATGAATGCCTAGTTCGTATTGAATGTATAGGTATGTCCATTCCTATCCGTATGATACAAATATTGTAGATCTATTAGGTATTTTGATAAATGTATTAGTCAGCAATCAAGAACAAATATATATTGCTCTGCTAACGATTAGACAAGACTACAAGGCACTTGAGATTAGATAATTCGAGAATGCTGTAAGTAAAATCATGTTAATGGAATGTTTTCCAGTTTCAAAAAAGCTAGAACAACCAACACCTTTGTGTAATGTGTAATATTAGATAAGTATAAAAATGTGCAAAACAAAAAAAAAAGAGAATGCTAATGATACTGATTGTATTTTTATTTATGTGTGTGCAGATGAAGTTCAAGATATAAAATTCCTGTGCTTGAACGGCACAGTGTTTGACCAAGAGACCCGAGTGTGTGAACGTGTGGATGAAGTAGACTGTTCGAAAGCAGAGCAATTTTACGACCTTAACTTGGACCTTTATGTGCCACATGTAACAACACCCAAGCCTCAGGACTCAGCGCAAGATGAGGAAGACGAGGACTACCCTCGCCCAGGAGCCAAGTCCACGCAAAATAACAAAGTAACAGTGAAGCCTATTACAACGACGACGACGACAACAAGTACAACTGTGTCTCCCAGAACTCGGCCACCTCAACCTCCGCCCACCCCGCCCTCCACAACTAAATCTTCGAATTCTAAGGGTTTCTCCTCTTTCAACTATTATCTTCGCACACCGCATTCCCATGTTGCATCCGGCTACAACTCTCAATTGAGACAGTCCTATATCATCAACAATAACAATCCCACAGGTCCTAGCGCAACCACAGGTCGAAAAGTTCCTACAGGGCCTAAAACAATTGTGTACGGAGGGAACTCAGTCAGTTCCTCAACTCCGACTTCCCGACCTCCACCTTCCTCTTCTCAGAGACAGTATGGAGTGTCCGCTACAACGATATCCCCCAAAAGGACTTCGCCACCTAAAACTCAGCCTCCGGCCCGAGCTGCGGAACCGGAGGAATACTCGGATGACTATTATGATGATACAGATCCAGATTATGCAGTTTCTTCCAGCACAAGTGGAAGTAATCAAGCCCATTCTCCCAGTTCCAAGGTCTATGAACCACAGAACACGAAAAATTACCAACATCATACTCATTACCAAAGCAGTGCGAAACCAACTGTTTTAGAATACAGGGATGGAAGGTCCGCAGTTTCCCCCAGAATATCTTCGACGAAATCCACATCCAGTGAAAACAAACCTCAAATCTCAGTAGCTATATCCAGCAGCTCCTCAGGGCAGCGAACCAAACCAACTATCCAGGCTCAGGCTCCCTTGCCAATTATTAACAACTCAACAGAAGAACCTTACTACTACGATGACGAAGACTACCCCGAAGACCCTCTACCTGTTGTCGACACTAATAGAAACCAGAATATAAATACCAATACAAAGTCCACTATTAGTTCCAGCACGAGTAAGAGTAGGGATACAGGGGACAAGAATCCAAACTCCGGTATTCCTGGAGATAGCAGCACAACGGCAGAAAATATTGAGTATTATGATGACAATGAAAGCGTAAATACTCACGATCATCACTTTTCGCATGTGGATGTACCAAGAATTCCGTTTGCCAAGCCGAATGTTCCCAGAGTCTTGGTGACAAATGGAAAGCCTTTCCTGCCACGCTTGAGAAGGCAATCTTTCCACCATCATTTGCTCAGTAGCAGCAAAAACGGGAATTTGGGAGAAAGTCCTGTATGGCAGACCTTTTTCCTAAACCCACCTAATGCTAATTTAAGTAACATTAATAATAGTAGTTTTATTAATAGTGATTATGATAATTATTATACTAATACTAATAATAAAAATAGACTTAGTGCTAGCAGTAAGCAAACCGATAAATATAGATCTAATGAAGATACGCACGTAAATCTTCCCGCAGGATACTACGGACAGAAGCGAAGATGATTCAATTTATTATTCCTAGATTAGTAACGCTTCAATATTTTAAACTCATTTCTTCAAAGTAGTACTAAGATATTACAATACATAGAACACAGCCAAAATACTCATATATATCTAATTATAATAATTATACTTTAATCACCCATTATTGTCTGAAATCCTAAATATATGCACTTATAATTATCTATGTATACTATTTTTAAGCATTCGTTTTTTATAAAAAATCTTTCAGAATACTTTTCATAACTTCATACAAATTAAAAATTCTAATACAGACAGATAGGTTACCTTCTAATATTTGTACTACATTAAAAATCTATATACCAATACATCCTGAATTAAAGGGTAACCAACTTAAATGTCACGATCTATATACTTGAAACTTTTTCGAATTTTTGTACTTTAATCTGTAGGCACAATATATGTATCTATATGTAATATAGTATAGAGATAATGTATTAATAAATAGGCGTATGATAAAGAAATGCTAAATTTTGTACATGAAACATTAATGTAAATCTAAAGATTACCCATGCAAGCTACAAAATGCACATGTAATGTAAATTATTTTCATACAAGAATTCTATAATTTAGTGTTGGATTTCTCTTGCTCATAATCAGACCAACCAGACCAGACAGTCCACCGCAAAATTGATGTGCCCTATTTTCCTTAATAATGTTATTGCTGTAAAGTACTTATTGTGAACAGAAATGGTCAAATAACGATAAGCTGCCTGTCTGAGTTGTTTCCAATTTGATTTACATTAACTACTTACTGCATCTCTTATATTTCTTAAAACTTAATACCTTTTAAAAAACAGTAAATACCTTTGTACTGATTGTGAGTAATGAGCGTTCATTTTGTCCAGTTCATGTGATGTATTACCGAATAGTGATTGTTATTTGGCTGTAATAATTAATTAGCAAGCCTACAATATTACCTACTACATATAAATAACTACAAAATAATAGTGCATACAAATACATACGTAAGATTAAGTATAGCCTTAGTTAAACATGATTTTACTCTTATAAATCCTCCCTGGATTTATTAAGATAGCTTTACAAACTAACAACTTTACATTAAATTATAAAGAGCTATTTCTCGACACGATGTGTAGTGAATACTACATACAAGTAGTCATATTTTTTGTGTTTCTCTCCGGTCCAGTTTCACTCACACATTTATAGTGTGCATACCTTTCATATAACCACAATACTATTTTCCTATTAACTTAAACCTTAACTATGCTCTATTTTTGTTTAGTAGTCTTGTAGAAGTTTGTTTTTATTACCTAACTTTGGTTAGGAAGTACGGCGGACACCAAAACTCTCCTTCATAAACTCTGCAGTTGTTCTATTTCTAGAACACTGTTGCAGCCTTCATTGTGTAAGGAAAGTCCTGATTTTGCCCATACTTATGATACGATTAGTATGCAAATGTAAATTGTAATGTAATAAATATTAATACTTATCCCACTTGCATCCCTTCCCTTGCCTATTCACAATTCACCCACTTGCAATAATTATTTCCCTATCTGCACTGTGTACTGTACTTTGTGCCTTCTTTTTATTAAACTGTGTTAATGTTAATTAAGCCGATGACTATTACTGTTTACCTACAGGACTTCATTTTTGTTACTTTTGTATTTTATCGAACATTTTTGTCTACACATAATTACGTGCATCTCTATGTTAGTATTAAGAAAATGTTAGCTAAAAAGTGGTGTATAGCTAAAGAAAGATGACTTCAGATTTGTGAAACTTATGTGAGTAATTTTATGACAACTTTATTTTTGTATTTGATTTTCAAGAACATGTATAATTTTTCTGCAGAATAGGTGCATATACTAGTATATCTCTATTCTGCATCAATAGGTAATAGTGTATAGGAAATACGGGCAATGCCATTATTGGTACTTGGTCAAGCCAGATTAAAATAAAGTTCAATAATGATGGTGTTATACATCTGTATCTAACCTACCTGTACTGTACTTGATTGAAAAAAATACTTAAAATGTTTATTAAATATTAATGTCTCATACTAAACTGATGTACTCACAAAATGGTAACTAAAATAATATTGTAATGATTGATTTCTCTTCGTGCGTTACTATCTTTGTGAACGAATAAAGGCTTATTGACCGTTTTGGTTTTGACGCTGTCAAATGGCAGTGGTCTTATGCTATGATAAGTATACTTTCGATGCGACGCCCATGCCCATATTATGTGTAATAATTTTGTGCCATCCCATGACTTTGACTTCTGTCTGTTCATTTTTCTATCCAATCAAGTCTAAAGTAAAAATGTGAATAAAGATTACGTAATAAATTGTAAAATCGTAGTATTTCATTCAAGGTTGCAGGAGCATAATAATATTTTCTTATAAATGAATACCATGTTTTGTAATTTTTTAGCTTTTTTGGTATTAAAACTCGTAGCTCACTTCTTTTACCCTTGGATGTTTTACCTCTAGATCTTTCCCCCTTTGTACAAGAAAGTAACTAAACGGAATTTCTCGGCGTTCATTACCAATAACATTTTAGGTATTAATTAAGGTAAGCCCTTTAAGCTGCCAAAATCACCCGGTGCTTATATTTTGAGACCATTTTCAAAATTTGTGGCCCAACGGGAGTCAGAATATAGGGGTGGGCCGGTGGGCGCAATGTATTTTAATGTATTGTAAATTCTGTGTACTCGCTTTCCTGCACCAATGGGAAAAGGTCCATGGGAAAAGGTCCATGGGAAAAGATCCAAAGGGAAAAGATTCAAGGGTACTAAAAGAGTCAATGGAAAAAGATCATAGACATAGTTGATAAGATGGCCATGGGGCCATGGAGCTTCTACCCCATTTAAGATATGGAAGACTTTTCATAAAAATAAATAAAAAAACTGCTCTCTATTTGTATTTATTTGAGCTTATACTCAATTAATTGGTTTCTAGAGAATTAGCTCCAGTTCTGCCAACCAAAGAGTCCTATAAATTAACTTAAATCCCATTAAATTAAAACTTAAGAACCCGAAAAAATTGAAAGATTGGATGGAGCAATGCGAGTATTTAATTGAGCTGCAAATATATATTTATTTTCTAAAAGTAACAGTACAATATACAAACAAGTAGTAGGTGCACACAAGGCATACAAGGTAATATTATTATTGTAAACACTCACATTATTAAATCATCATTGTTGCTTCACCGCAATTCCATGTAACCTATCTGGGTAGACGTTTGTTTGTAGGTACACAGCAAAAGAATGTTTATCTATTTATTTTAAATTGTTTAAATGTACTTAGGAAAGTAGTGGTATATTACGTTTAGCTATAGTTATAATATAACTAACAAACCAGTGACTTATAGCATGTTTATCTTATCGCATTAAAAAAGGATCAGACTTATTGAGCTTCCATTTTCAATGCTTTCACATTTTAATTACTCATACATAAGGTTCAGAAATATTTATTCCCCTCCCATAACTCCACTCGTTTCGTTGTTTACCACTTTTGTGCCATAGCAGAATCAACATGGCTAACTGGCTAATTATATCATAGCAAATGAGAAATCTGTGTAACGTGTGTAACTGGGTGCTATCGACTAAACAGACAAATATGTATTCAAAATCATTCTTCAGTCTTGCAAAACATAAGCACTTTACATTGAGAATGTGTTTCTAATGCTGGATAATTTTAAAGTAATCATTAAAGAATTTAGAGATTCGATTCAAAAAATATGTAGGAAGGTTTTGTGTCAATGTAACACTTTAACGAAAGGCCAGTGGAAACATTTTTGAAAGATGTAGATAAGCTATTCACACCCATACAACCATAAAATAACCGCCTTGGCCTTAGCAATAGTAGTATCTAACTCCTCATACGACCAGAAGACTCAGCAGATTCCCAATATTGAAATCATACCAGAAAGACTGCCCCGGATATCTTACACTATTGCAATTTGTAGAATCAATTTAGGTAGGTCATAAATAAAATATATCATTTACAAAGTTAAAGGGTTTGGGTATTGAATCTGAATCCGACCACATTATGGCAACGAGCAATTCGTTTTTCTAGAGTTTTCAAAGAAAGGGTGGTAAGCCGGAAGCCACTTCCCATAGTCCCATTCATAATTTATAACTCGGAAAAATAATATAAAGTTTTCTTTTTACAAGTAATTATCGAATAAATAATTTTACCTAATACACACCAAAAAGTTAAGACTATTGTTTACAGCTAATCCAATAATATTACACATAAATATTCAAGATTAAATCAAGCAAAGGTGCTAACAACTGCCTTATATATATGGAGAAAATTTCCCTAACTAAAAGTGGAAGCCAGGGCTGGCGAGGTTAGGAAAAACAAGCCCTATTTTTTGGGATGACTACTGCATAACCAGATACACATTTTCACTATTTAAATTAGTATTTCAGTCGTTCAGTCATATTGGCTTGAAATCAATAAAAAGTAATGTAACTTATTACAATATACTAACTTACATATTACATATTATAGGTAGTTTAATTACATTACATTATAATTATGATTTTGCTTAGTGATAGATAAATATTGGAATTGGAACTTGGAGCTGAATAATAATGTGTTACAAATGTACAACCAGTGTGGCTTATTTTACACATCCAAGAATTACTAATAAGCTGGCAATTATTACCACAGTACGAAAATACATTAGAGTTTACAGAATACAATACAGACTTTACCGACAGTCTGGGAGCCTGCACAACAGTTGCAGACGTAAACACCTGCATATTTTATTATGTAATGGCAATCCTTATAACAAGTATTTCATAAATTCATTATTTTGATTTCTAAAAGGAAACACTACTGCTTTATATCAAACACTAACTACACACACATTATTATATTACTATTACTGTTGGTTCACTGTCTGCACTACACTATGCCTATATTAGTATCATGGGCTTATTTTAATTCTCACTTTTATGTTTACAATCCATCTTGTGTTACTATGATGTTGTCTGACTAACGGATGTAACAATCTTGGTCTGTAAACCATAAGTGTGAAAAGAACAAATTGGATTTAGTAGAAACGTTTCCGGGAATTCGTTTGATGATTCTGGTAAACTATTATTCCTACTACAACAATGGCAAATATTCCAAGAATAGTAATTAGTGTATAGAAGAAAATTTTTATGCCAGACATTCCTGACGATTTTGGATCGTCAACATGATCTCTTGGAGGAACTGCATACACAGCGGATGGAAGAACTTGATCCCGCGATTCCTACAATCACCAAAATGATCCATTTAAAACTTTTATTTATCTTTTACAAAATGTAATCTTCAATGGTGAACAATAACAATTAAGTAACTGACAAACTTACTTGAATAGCATCAGTTCCCATGTCAAGCTCGTAAGTTCTAATTGCAATGATGTCATGGTTGTCCGACCTTAAAATAAACCAATTAATTAGGTACATTTTAAAAGCAGTAAATATACCCAACATAGTCCATACACTGTGTATGTAGTGGATTGGATATTTCTTGCTTATTAATTCACAAAGGACTGCAAATAGTGGAACAAAGGTGCACTTACAAATCTCCCGTTGCTGCTGACATGCCGAAATAGTATCCAGTTGGAAGAATTACACTTTCTACCTTCAAGCATTCAGCCCATGCGTTTTTGCCAAGAATGTCGGTGGACACTAATAAAATAAATCGCATAAATTATACCAAATAGACGGAATATATTATTTATGGGATTTGCGCCTTGACCCATTAGTCTTTACCCCTTGGTATAATAGAAATAATGTATAGTATAAGGGTGTGACAAAAAAACAGCCGCTTCGCAGCCTTTTTGTCGAAACCTAATCTAATTATTTTGAAATGATAAATGAACTAGAATGTTAGACAGTAGGAAAAGACTCCAGGAAGGAAGGTAAAGACCCAAGGGATAAAGACTCAAGGGGTAAAGACTCCCAAGGGTTTGAGACAAGAGGCGTTATTTATTTTTATCTAAAAGCAGGACTACCGGACACTTTTTGTTAGCTTTAAGTTACTTGGTAGTTACCACATGTGACATATTTCGATTCAATAGTTAATTAATCAGTAATTCTCACCATATAATGTGTCTCTCTCATATCGAATTGATACCCAAGATTCATGTTGCAAGTTTCTCAACTTAGCCTCGCATCCCGCCAATTGGGTGTGCGTACCGTCCCTGTCGTGGTCGTAATGCATAGTTCCATTGTTGACCTAAGTAACGGTGAGTAAAATGAAAGGGTTAAAAAACTTAAAAACAAGGAATAATTTAAATAAAGGAGTAATTACTATTTGAAATTAAAGAAGTCATTCATACCGTAGCCGAAATGTACGGGTGTTGATGGTTGTGAGGACCATTATGGTTGCTGTATGTGTCAATAACAATAGCAAGGCCTAAAAAGTAATCTCGAGATCCAAAAACAGGGCCCGGCTGCATTCGATCTTTTGAGTACCAGAATACCAAACCATCTCCGAACAAATCCTTTCCCTTGCCATGAACTTGGAATTGTAATTGAACTTCCCAATTTCTCATAGTTATAGGCTAAAATGAAAAATGCAATTTTTGTATATCTTATATTTATATTCCCAGTTACAGATAGATTTATGGGTGTTTTTGTTATCTTGGTAAGGTTGATGTACCACTACAATTACAACTTACCACAGCATTCCACAATCCTCCTTGCTGGGAACGAGTGTCAGGTGTTAGACGGATATAATTGTTAGTAACAATAGTACTTCCATAAAAATCCCAATTAGGTATCATCCAGCCAGATCCTGATAATTATGTGTGCACGTAGTAAATTAAAAAGACGAATAATACACGGACTACATATTATGCATTAACAATTCTTGAACAATAAATTGGTAAGTGGTCACTGACCTTGATACGGCTTTGTAAGTGAATGTTCTCTTTTGTAATAATCAGCTGTATTCCACACTTCTCCTTGCTGTTCTTGTTGCTGTTGATATTGGGCTACAGATGACTTTACGAATATACCAAATATGACTAAGCAAATCCAAAACGGTCGTTTCTCCATTGCACTATAATTCTTCAGTAAACTTCTGATACCGGAAGTAATAGTTAAAGAGGAGTTGTATCCTTCAATATTTATACTTGCGACGTCTCCAGTCTTCACATCTTCTCTCAATTCATTAAAATCTTTACGGTGTTGGCGAACCATTTTTCCGATGACGAAGTGTCAATGTGATAGTGGAAACTAATTAGCGCAATTGATTATATGTTCAGTATAGTATATGAAGATAAAACAGCCAAGTAGGGTCAATAACAGAACAGGCAAATCGATGATGTCGTCTCCGAGTCTCTGGCCAAGATCACAGGTCACCTCAACGACGAACCGAATCAGTTACAAATCTAAGTCAAAAACAAAAATGTAAAGTACCAATGTAATGGTTCACATTCATAGATAACCTTTTTAATACACAGTAATTTTATTAATAG
Source organism: Tomocerus mixtus (assembly GCA_034694165.1). Lineage (NCBI taxonomy): Eukaryota > Metazoa > Arthropoda > Collembola > Entomobryomorpha > Tomoceridae > Tomocerus > Tomocerus mixtus. The sequence continues at coordinate 983 of JAQFYC010000992.1, read as the reverse complement.
TCTCCTTCACTGCTGTGCCACCGACGTTTATAATTCCAATACACTTTGGCATTATATCGAATTTAGTAAAATTGGGATAGGTTTTAGAATATTTATCTTTATCTAAATTAGATTGCATTGCATCTTATAAAATTGAAAATAAGTAAGATGCAAACGGTATAATATAATAAGATGTTGAACATAAAACCCCACAATTAAAATTTTTTAACTCATTTTAATTAGAATCCAGATCTGTGAATGAATCTATGAGTATGACAGGTACAAATCAAAGACGAAGTGTAACAACAGCACAATTTTAAAATGTTTGGTTTTTTTTGTAACACTGACAGTTACCAGCCGGCATGCAGCTGATAACGATAATGCCCAATGAATGCTAAAATGTAAAATGTTGAATGTCAACTGGACCGGTAATCTAGATCTAGACCGTAGCAGTCCAGAAAAATTGTACCAGCCACGTCAATAAGTGATAAGAAGTTCAACGTCAGGTGTATTATTTGTGGGTACCGAGCCCAGACAACAGTCAACAGAGCAGAATAAAACTTAACTGACCGACAACCGAAGTTATTGACGTCGACGTCAAGAACAGCTGACAGCTGCGCTGCAAACTGGCGACACGTAAGTTGAAGTCAGCAACTAGTAAGAGATTACCGGACGGGACGGAATTTGAGTGCCACAATTCGCAATTTACTGTTTAGACCAGTGACCAGCGGCTACAAGAAAAAAATCAATAATCAACAATGACAAATCCACAAAAGCAAGATCAAAAAAATATTTGTACTTTATCCACTAACTTAACTAACAGTCGGAAGATGCTGAAGATAGTAGGCAGAAGATAGATAAGTTATTATCGTTAATACAGAAGATAGTAAATAAATGGAGCTATTTGTTGTTAAAATATTTCTATTGGGTTCACGGACGATTGATCCCGCTTTACTATTGCTACCGCGTATTATTGATACCGTTTTACTATTCCTCCCACACTA
>JAQFYC010000991.1:0-41956 GCA_034694165.1 Tomocerus mixtus | reverse complement strand
TAGGGGTTCTTTTTTGCTCTGGAAGTTGTTAGTTGATGGGTATACTGTACAGGATGGAACAATTGTATGTTTAACTGAGTGATTATTGCGAGGAAAAATGTAAAACTATTTGGAAAAAAATGTATTGTTGTTATTTGCTAATTATAGTAATTGGATAATAATATAGAAGATATTTGAAAATATACTCTTAAAATGTACTGATATAAATGTAATCGAATTGGATTGGTATTGTAATTGAAGGAATGTATTATGTAATTGTGCATATAATTGAAATTGTATTTTGCTAAATATTTGGCCATGCTCTATGGGCTTCTGCTCGACGAGGGCATTAATAAATAAATAAATCAATCAATCAATCAATCAATCAACTCAACCACTAAACATTTTGAGATTAAGTCACCTTATCTGCCTTAATCTCGACCGACAACACCCGTTTATGATTTTGTTGAAGTTTACATACTGTGTTTAGAATTTCTAGGCTAAAGATATGATACTATGGGACATACACTGATACACTATAGAAATACCTACAAGTAGTAATAGTAATATTGAATACCTACTATCTACTAATGAAATGAAAAAAAAGTACTTAATTGGTTATCAATGCATGGTACATGGTACATCTGATACCTGTGTGCGAGGAATTATTCAGATTGAACATAAGAGTAAGACTAAGACATAAGATAGAATAATTGAATGGTAACAGTATTTTTATTTACCTTAGTCAGTTTGCTGTTGATGGTGTCACTGTGTCACAATTTTATTGTTTATTCAATCCATCCAATTACTTGACACTTGATCTTCTGTCATCTGTCCTCAAGCTATTGATGGTTGTTGTTATAAACAAAGGAAACGTATGACGTATTACTGTAACGGAGCAGATGATTATTATTATTAACAATTTGCAAAACTTATCATAATTATAACATGACATATATATGCATGCAATGAACTGCCCTAATGACTTTCATTAAATTATTTATTACATTACATACAGCTGACTTTGTGCTACACATTTCGTTGTTTTTAGTAAACATCAATAAATGTGTTAACAGCTGACAGCACAATAAGTAAAACGGTAATGGTAAACTTGAAACAAATCACAACAAAATTCTGGTTGTGATTTGTGACTCCCAATTTTTTGAATCACAAACAAAGCAAACAAAGCAAAAGTGAAAACTCTTCTGTTAACTTACAAGCTTAAACTTTACAGACGGTTAACTGGTGACCAGAACCAGTGACCAGATACAGAACGGACACCAGATCTAAAACGTAAACCATTAACAATAATAAACGATAAAAAGAAAGAGAAATAGGATTCTCTTTCACCACCACTTTGCCATTACTGATTACTATTTATAAATGTTCTGTTCGTCTATTCTTCGTATAAATGTTGCAAGTTGTTATAAGTAAATATTACTTATTTATACACACAACACATACACCAACACATACACAAAAACACATACACACAATATTTGCCCTTTAAGTTTAGTTAGTTTATTTATTCAGATTTGGATAACTTGCACACAGTAATGTTGAATGTAAACTTGCAATAATAATCTCTCCTTCAAGTCCACAACAAACAACCTTCAATATTATTAACTATGATTAACGTTTCGACTTAACCACTTAACTTTTACTGTAAACTTAAAAATATATAACCTTGTCTGTACTGTGCAGTTAGCTTTGATGTCAATGTTGAGTTAAGTGCCACTCCTCCACCTCCGATTTCTTATTAATTTCCCTATTTTTATTTGCATTTCTCTAAATTCGTGGAGTTTTTAAGTACACTACGACTACAGACAGCCTAATATATCGTAGTGTGTGTGTGTGTACACATCACAGAACAGACTACACTAACACACAACTACTGAATACTGAACAATAAAAAAAGGTATGGAAGTGGCTACTATTTAACTGCTAACCATATAGCCTACAATATTAATGGTATAGATATGCCGCCTGGTACTGCTTAATACATTATTTATATGTATATTTCAATATAATAATATAATGTACTTGTAGTATACCCTCAGCTAACACCAACAAAGCAAGCAAGAATAAACCATTGCAAAACAAATGTAACCAAGTCGTGAAGCTAAATAATTTCACTACGCTAGTTTTATTGATATTTTGCACGTGTATCTTCAGTTTAGCGAACCGAACCGAAACACATCCGTCAGGCAACCCAGTTTTTTCCGAGTCGAACCAGACATTTTGGAAAATGCTTTTGAACTGAATCTTTCGATGGTCGATTTACCCGGTTCTGGTCAATAAAACACCAAACCCTGTGTAAAAATGGGGTTACGAGGAAACCGAACTGAAACAGGCATTTTTAAAAACTTTATGGAACCAAACAGAGCCGAACCAGTCATTTTTAAATACTTTATTAAACCGAACCGGTCGACTACCAAACATGGAGCCGAGCAGAACCCGAACCGAACCAAGGTTCGGTTGGAGTTCGGTTTGGTTCGGTAAAAGTCGAACCACTGTGGTCCCCCGAACCCCAGTTTACATCTGTAGATGCTTGTGGATTACCGTTGATTTCAAAGCTCAGGATACTGACGTCACTGAACGCGACTTTCTGGGGCACTTCTGAACCTTATACTTTGATTATCATAAAAAACGTACCAATGACAGAATTATAGTCTGCTGCGAGAAACAAAATATTGTGTTTCATTGATTGCATTGTTGGTAGCTTCAAAATTACCCAATCCCTGTGCCCCAGAAAGTCGCGTTCAGCAATCTCAATATCCCAAATTATAAAATCAACAATAAATAGTATATTAGAACCGTTTTACATTGAAGTCAGCTCACATTGCCCCATACCTCATGCCTGGGATAAATTACGATCATGTTTTAATTCCTGAAATCAACAGCCTGATACCATTTATATATCAAATGTATATTTAATGGTGTACACAACTCCGTGGTGGTGTGGTCTATTTGGCTCACTAAAAAACTGAACCTGCCTCCTTTGCCATATGCTTTATTCCAAATCTCGTCCTCGTCTGAATAAGTCAAAAATTATGATTTCTATGCACAGACCGACACAGAATATATTTATAGAGTGTCTTTTCAATCACTTAATTACACAAAGTACGCAAAGCTTAGTGTCGAATACCTACTGACGTAGTCTAGAAGACGAGATAGTGCCAAATGCGAAATAGTAAGTAGTACCTTGGCTTTTCTATGTTATAAGTTGCTGTATATGCGTTTTTGTTTATAAGGGCTCGGCTGGCTGGCTGGAGCCTTGTGTCGTGGGTGATGTGAATATACATAATAGTTAAAATACACCATTTCACTATAACACACTCACACAACTAGGTTATATTTATTATCATGCTTACGTTGCTTATAATATCATAATAATGCACTTTATTAAGTTGTGGAATAGCTCAATTCAACCGCGCTCGCTCTTTCTATCTATCTATCCGTCATGTCCATCCGTCTGCTGTTCCAGACGATATCTCGATTACTGATTGTGTTGACTTTCTCTGCGCATTCCCGTGGAATTATGATACCGTACATACTACGTACACAAGCAGAAAAATGTTGCTGCGCCATACATATTGTACCATACACTGCATTACTGTTGCGGAATCATAACTAGACTACCAATCGAAATCCAATGAGAGATTTAGCATATAATGACTCTCTGGGGCATTACGAGACAGTGTCGGAAATTTACTCAAAACCCAGGGACACTATGAGAAAGTGTCGGAAAAGTGTATGCATATGCCCTAGGGCAAGTTGAGATAATGCCGGAAAATTACTCTATACACTATACCCTTACACTGGGTCTCTATGAAGATAACAATGTACATTGGTACCCTACGACCATTAGCCTGCCTGAAGCCGATGTTTGAATTTAGGTCGAATAGCCTCCTTTTTATACCACGTGTGACAAGAAATATTACTCGTTAGCCAATAAACAGTTGAATTTGGTGAGCATCTTGCAGTAACCTCTTGGGTGTACAACTTTTTTGTGCATACAATTTTACATCGACCCTATGCTAACGACCATATAGTTACACTGAGACATATATAATTCCCGCCGTCGCTGTATATTGATTTTTGCACTTTTTTGTTATTGTGATTCTGGGTACCTGTCATCATGCCAAAAATTGTGTGATTTATGCTTGTATGTTTGCGGCGGGAGTAACTATGGCTCTACATTAACATTATTATCCGTTTAGGAAACTGAAAATTGACACGTGGACCGAATTAGTCTAAAACTAATGGAAGGGAGGTGCATTAAAACCTGCCCTATCGAATTCAAAACTGGAATCGAAACAAGTCATAAAAGTTCTGAAAACTATGCCGCCACGGCCGTGGCGGCACAGTTTTCTGAACTTGCGGTGTTGGGTGTGAGCTGAGAAGTATCTTAACTTTGTTTGTATATATTCTTCGTACGAAAATTCAATTTAATTTGCCACTTGGCTTTCACCTTTTATGTACCCTTATGTTTTGGTTCAATTTAAATACACAGAAAATACAACACAAAGTAAAGTCAAAGACGAAACGGAAGAAGAGAACGAACAGTTGAATTGGTTGAATTGAAAATAGAAAAGAATGCTCTAATTGACTGCGTGCGTGTGCCGAACTCAACACAAACAAAAATAAACATTTTATTAGTTTGTAAAAAAATATCGAGTATTATATAGTGTTATAAAAAACTAGTTATTGAAAAGATTTTTTATTTCATATTTTGGTTGCCTTTTTGGTCACTGATTGACATTGACCAGAAACCACCGTCCTGCCGTCTGAAAAATATAACAGAGTAAATCACTTCTAACTTCATAAATCAGCCTTCTTTGCTATCCGGTTGTCCGTCCGTCCATTGGAAATTGACAAACAACCAACAACTAGAGACCAGAATTCGGATTCAGAATTGAAAGGTCTAAAACGTCAAGGAGGATTGGTTGACAGTAGACGTTTTCTTGATATTCAATAGTAAAGATAAAGTAGCTAGACAATGCCACGAGGTAAGTTAAGCTTAATTGAACATTAATTCTATTTTTTACATGATTTTGTATAGATAATTGAATGTCTATTGTATTGGCTATTTGTTATTAATATTAATGCGAGCAAATACACGACAAATGATTAGTCATTAGTTAACTCATGTGAGAAGGAAATGTTTTATTATACTTGCTGTAATTCTTTTATCCATAGGAAAATACGTCAATCACAAGGGCAGAAATCGTCATTTCACCAATCCGGAAGAATTAGAACGAGAAAGAAGAAAAGAAGCCGAAAAGAAAAGAAATGTAAGCGTTTAATTAAAATTAACCTTAATGATTATTCCTCGCAAGCGAAATAAACATGCTACAGTTGACAGTGTGGCGTGGCAAAAGAGTATTAGTGTGAATTTGGTTTATTACTCTTTTGCCAATTGCCAAACTGTTCACTGTAGCATGTTTCTTTTGTCGGATGTTCCGTGAATAATCGGAAAGGTTAATTTATGTCTGCTTGTGATTGTTGTGTAAAAGTCAATAGCTAATTTGATGGCACATTTCACCGAATACCCGAATACCCAAACACAGGGGACCCGAATACCCGAAGCTACCCTTGCGGAAAATCTTTGCAGGATGCAGTTTTAATAACCTTTACAGATACGAAATATGTATAATAATTACAAACATAAAATTAAGTTTTTACCACTTGAAATACAGTGGTAAAAACTTATTTTTATGTTTTGATTTTCACAACATATTTCGTATCTGGGTTGGGGTATAGCAAAGCGGGCCGTTTTTGAAAAGTTTCCGGCACTTCTGTATCTCGGAATATTTAGTGTAATTCCCCAAATGTTTTATCGGATATGCATCAGTCAATAGCAGAAATCATTTGGAGGGGCTCCCGCAACCCATCGGGCCCAAAAAGACCACTTCGCGACCTTTTTGTCAAGGTCTAACCTAACCTAATTATTTTGAAACAAACTATAATGTTTGTTTAGTTCGTTTCAAAATAATTAGGTTAAGCGGCCTTTTTGGGCCCGATGGGGGTATCTGTAAAGGTTATTAAAACTGTACATCCTGCAAAGATTTTCCGTAAGGGTAGCTTCGGGTATTCGGGTCCCCTGTATTCGGGTATTCGGCTCCCTTGTATTCGGGTATTTGGGTATTCGGTTCCCCTGTATTCGGGTATTCGGGTCCCCTAAATGTGCCTAATTTGATAGTGATTATAATTATACGTAAAAAACAGTCTGCCTCTCCTATAGTTTATTAGTGCTATTGATGATTGTAGAGGTACAAACAACAAAGGACAACCAAATTATGTATGCTTTTTTATATAATACTAGAGGAAAGAAAAGGAAGGATCAGATAGTGATGAAGAAGATGGGGAAGAGAAACCTGAAGGAGCCGCCGGTGGTAGTACTAAGAAAGCGGAGGGTGAAGAAAGTGGATCCGGTTCAGATTCTGAGTCAGAGTCAGAGGATGATGAAAATGTAAGTTTTTAATTCATCTTATTGTTCGTGCCGTTTCTACGTAATGTTTACATAATACATATAACAAATAATTTTAAGATGCTAAAAACATTGTAATTCAGATAACTTTTGTATTTTTTAGAAAAAGTCTAAAGGTGTGGAAGCCCTAATTCAGATAGAAAATCCCAATAGAGTTGTAAAGAAAACAAAAAAACTATCACAGTTAAAAATATCCGATACTCCTGATAAAGAAGCCGCTAAGCCAGAACTGTCTCGCAGGGAGAGAGAAGAAGTGGAGAAGCAAAAAGCAAAGGCGCATTATCAAAAACTACATGCTGAAGGGAAAACAGATGAAGCCCGTGCTGATTTAGCTCGATTAGCTCTTATACGTAAACAACGTGAAGAAGCAGCCTTAAAGCGAGAAGAAGAGAAAAAGGCTAAGGAGGCAGCTAAGGCCGCAAAGGTTCAAGAAGTTGGAAAAGCGCTGGGGAAAAAGTCCTAGTCCTTCTTTATTCTTTATTGTTCCTTTGTCATGTCTTCTACTATTAATCAAAATTATTAGCTACCAACTATGTGCGAATTGCAAATCAAAAAAAATCGATCGAATATGACTTAGCTTTATACTTTAATATCAAAATTATAGTTCAATTAATTGTCGTTTTATATAACACTCTTTTCAAAATGCATTCTGATTCAAAAGTTTGTGTACATACCACTTGTTACTGTTATGTTAATATTGAAATTGTGAAAAGGACTTTTTTGTTCCAAATGATTAAAATAGTTTAAATACACCTCCTTTTACTCATAGTATTCAAAATTCAAGCATTATATAAGTCTAAAAACAAGTAAAGTAAATGTTACGTTGGCTTCTTCATTTGTTCTCCCGACGTATTGTAAATTTATACGCTCATATGTAAAAGCATCTCAACAATGAAATCGACTAAAATAAGTTTGTTCCATGTTTGAAACTGAAACCTTGATACCATATTTCAAAACTATAACAAAATATTGTTAATAGAATAAATTAAATTATTCAGTTACACATTAAACTTAACATTCACATTATTTAATGGCAATTTATTGGTATCCAAAATTCGATTCTTGTACATACATCATAATAATTTATTGAGGCTTGACTAACATTGCTAACCAGCTAACCCACATAACTATTCATTACAATAATTATTATTTCTGAATATTTCTTATTTGCACAACTACGGAATGAGTATGTAAATATAATATATACCTTATGTTACAGTTACAATAACAAACTTACAAAAAGCGTAGGATATAGTTGGACATTGGATACATCACATCAGTACAAGAGGAGTGACTTTGTTTGTTCATGCAGCTTATTGTTAGTGACAATAATAAGTAGTCAGTTTTTAACTGAATATTATTTTTAACATAATCAATGTGTCAAGTGTACACCAGGAATGATCATGATATGGAACCCCAACAGTAGTCAGTAGTATTGGTATCTGGTATGGTATTCAACAATATAATTTTACATCATACCAATACACATTTCAACAAAATAGAAATGAGATACTAGTTAACATTTGTGAGCAAAGAAGATATTGCCATTTACTTAACATTAACATGATTAAACTCGACTTGAACAAAATAATTGCACGAAATCAACATACTTCTAACTAACCGACTATAATATACTAATTCTAAAGAAGGAAAACGATTCTTCAGCAGCATGAATATAATTAATATTGCTACTAATAAATGGTCACTACGCTAGTCTTACATTACATAAGTTATCAGTATTAATATTAATAGGTACCTTACTCATTAATTATTATAGTAATAAAAAATAAATTCTATAACAATATACTGATTGACATTACGCAATACACAACTTTCCTAAAGGATACTTTTTAAAATTAAATTGGCAATTAGGATATGCCACAGGTCAAAAATATTAGCGTGCAAGAATATGAATCACACGTTTACGAGTCGCTATCATTTTTTTGAATGTTAATCATCTTCTTAGCCGCACTATTCATGTTTTCTTTGCTGAGAGCAGAATATAAAGTTCCGAAGGTGCAACGTCTCGGGTACTTCTCCTTCCAATGAAGCAGCACCTGGTAGGACATTTCCCTAAAGCCAGATGACTTGTGTGCGTGTTCTATATTAATCAAAGTTGATTCTTCGACACCTAAACTTCGTCCAAGTGCACGCCATGTAACGGTGTCCATATCTGCACTGACTTCCCAAAGAAATGAATTGTTGAGCTTAGTCAAGTCTTTTCTATAAAACAGACAAGAAAGTGAATTCACATATTATTAAGTCTTTTACTTTAAGCTCAAATTCTCAATACACCACTCGCCCAATACAATTGAAATTGATTATTACAAATTAACAGCCTTTGGAAAACCACTATTTACAGGGCAAGACAAGACAACCTACAACGCATGCAATACATAGTCTAATCTGATCTGATGTAGTAGGATATTATGTCTTATAATTACCTAAATTGGATGGAATTGGCATCGCCTTCTTTGCTTCCCATTTTGCTTCGTGTTTTTTCACTATCTGATGCAGAAGACGATTCTCCATCAGCGTCTGAAACTGATACAATATTATCAGCAGCATGCATTCGGCGTTTTTTCGTTTTAGGATTGGCATCATTTACACTTGGATTTGATCGTTTTCTTGCACTGGATAAAAGTGAATCTTGCGAGTATAATGACGTCTGTGTCCCTGTTAACCATTCAATCACATCAATAAAACCTAATCGCATCATGTGTATTCTTACCTAAACAATTTCAACACAAGGCATGCTAATTTAATGGAATGAATAAGCAGCCATATTACCAGATGTATCCGATTCATGTCCAGGTCCACCTCTTTTATTGAACTTAGTTCCCATACTACCTCTTCCCGATGAATTGTTTGATGATCGAGACTGTTTACTACTAGAAGGAGATGCCATACTAATTTTCAAATCTCGATGCACAGAATATATGGCATTTACGAATTCATCTGCAGTGCCACCCCTTTGCTTGTATTTTGTAATAATGGCAGTAAGAGGGTCGGAAGTATTCTGGAAGCAGAATTTGATTTTAATAAATAATGAATTATGGACAGGTCTGATATCTAGTTTACTATATAAATGACGAAGGTTACCTTAAAATTGCTTTTAATTTCAGTTTTTGTGAAACCAATGTGTGTAGCGAGCTTCTTCCAATTGTCTCCATCGGTGATAAAGAAATTGGCAGCTAATTCGGAAATTGCAAGTTCTCCCCAACTGAAATATTATATGTATGTATGTAAATAAACAACTTTATTTATTATACGGGTACATATTTTACAACATCATCAATAATAAGAATTATATTGCAGCAATAAAAAGCATTTTTTCACTAACCGATCCTGAACACATGGCGTATTCTCATTTTCGTGTCCATACTTTTGGATATTGAATTCAAATAACAGTTCACCGTTTTTTTGTCTACTAACGGCAACTTTACCAAAAGGCCCTCTCTCCACTTTTGTTCCAGCCTTAAATTTACACGCAAACTGTTTCTCGAAGTCCCACCCACAAAAGTCTTCCTCTTTTACTAAATTTTCATCTTCGCCCGCCGAAGCGTCCGCAATAAAGCACAGTGACTTCAACCTCACGGTTAAACGTCCAGGTTTTACCAATTTACTTTGACTTTGGCCACACTATAGAAAAATTGTGGTCGAGAAGAAAAGAAACATTTGTATATAAGTATATAATTTGACACTTTGAATTTGGGTTTTCAACCAAAAGTAAATGTATAATAATAATATGTCTTACCAGAAACTTGTATGTGTTTTTAGGAAATTTTTGCTCATTCCTAAAGCAAATGACTTCTAATCCAAATCGGTCATCGTCAAATTCTTCGCAAAAAGCTTGAACTTTCATTGCATAGTTGATCAACAAATGAAACACGCTTATTCGAGCTTGGTATAAGGTGTTTGAGATTTTGTCCCATACTGCCCGAAAAAAACTAAAATGATGTACAGAAAATGTGGCGATCATCATGACGTTTCCATTTTTGCACTTGGTCTTAGTGAGCTGTATTGGAGTATCCAGATATTGCCAATCTGCCTTTTCTGCTTCACTCTTTGTATTGCTATGTAAAATTCTTAGTCCAGCTTTGCCATAAGTATTCATCATCCAATAATAGTCTGGTATAGGTAGACTAATTCTCACTGGTTCTTCGAAATATACTCCATGAGGTTCCAAACTGACAGTAGGACTAGCCACAGTTGCTGTGTAATCTTCGATGTCCTTGTCATTGAGCGTTGAAAAAAATTGTCTTGAGCAAAACTCTCTGTCGAAACAAACTTTTGCAGAGACTTCAATGTCTTCTGAAATAGACCCTTTAGGAAATTCTACACCGACATTGACGTCAGACACCATTAATCTTCCTCCTACTCTGCATCTAATAAACTTACAATGCTGCTGGCACTTTGGTCGAATTACTACTGTCACATAGCTGAGCATAAAAGTTTTTAGACTGAGCCTTGTTCTATCTTCAGACAAGTATGCTTCAGATAACATACTCCAACCTTTTTGAGGATCTAAGCTATGCAAGCATATAACTTCGTCATGTTCAGACGGTATTACAGTGAGATCAATAACGACTATTGCGGGATATAACTCACAAAAGCGTGTTCCTATGGGCTCGAACTTAAAAACAGGACACGATTGGGTAATCCTTAAGCCACTATTGAGCAACACATTTTCGACATCTATACCACCTGGAGTATTAATACCTATTACGGAGATTGAAAAAGCATGTTTCCTAGGGCTTGTAACAGTTTTGTTTTTAGGAAATTCGCATCCTTCCAAGGGCACTAACATGCGAATTCCCAGGAGATTTATTGTTTTAATTTTTATAAATCTTGATGATAAACTACTGATATCTAAATACGTTGATGTCGATTTTTCTGCACAGAAGTCATCATTATCATCATCCTCTTGTAAGCTGAGATCACTGAGATGTCTATTCAATTCTACTTGTTTAACGTATCCGGGACTTAGGGTATGATCATGATATATATCACTCAATAAATCGTCCTCTGACTCAAAAGAATTTGAAGGGGAGGGAAATCTGTCTTCCACATCTTGGTTGGAGTTGGATGTGACATAAAAAGAGCGTTCTGATCCGGTTCCGTAATCGCTATATTGTTCATTAGATTCCTTAACCTTTACAAAGTCTAACGGAGACGGAGAATAATGGAGACGCTTTGCAACTAATCGACTTGATCTTCTTTGTTGACTAATCTCACTCGTTTTTAATTCTTTAGTGGTTATCTGAGGTTGTTGTGGGGCACAGTCAACTAAGTCGACTTGCGATTCCAGTGGTACTGCCATATCGCCGTCCTCCCCGTTTTGACATGTATTGAGATTGAGACTCCTACTGCTACCGGCATTGGACATGGTTTATTCTGTCCAACCTTTCATACGGAAGTGAAGTCCTTCTTCTACAACAGCTACAATATAAATATATTAGATAAGAGTTTTTCGGACGCATTTGACTTTATACTCTTGCCTTTGGAAATTGTTTTTTTTTCATTTGGCTGTCCCTCATACTTCTTCATACATCATACACACAAATGACAAAATATAAGAGTTTAACACAAGATTATCCAAGTGTCAAGTTACTACTCAAATATTTACACTGTGGCAATTTATAAATAATGACTAATCATGGTTGCCAATCAAGTGTCAGTACCTGAACTCTGCTTTTAATATTAAATGTTTAGTAATAATGTAAACATGAACCTAGTTCTAAAATCAAAATTAAGTACACGAATGATGAAAGACCAAAATAACTGTACCTTTGCGATTTCCGGTTTTGACAAGTTGTGGACATTTTAATCGTATCGAACGTCAGAAATGCTCTGCTCGTGCTCATCCCATCTAAATAAAATACAATACCAAAATAAATAAATAAAAATAACAAAATAGGAATTACATCAAAACAAACATAATTGAAAAATTAGTGAATCAAAACCGTTTCTAAAATACTCAAATGGTAGATGTGAAATGGTAAGGGTCGTAATAATACCTTGATAGCACTTTTGGCAAAATTTTAATTAGCAAAAACAATAACAATCACGGATATCAATAATTATTATTATACTTACAATATTTATCAAACAAAACGTTTGAATTTGGAGTCAGTGAAGCTGCTTGTGTGGGTGATCCTTGGATGTGGATGTAATAAGAAATGCCTTTACTAAACCATTGCATTGCATTATAATAATATGGAGCGTGGAGCTAGAGACTAAAAGCCCAAACAATAGCAAACAGTCAAGTGAAAAATGGGAACTTCGTTCTTTTCTCAAGGTACCCCAGCCCAGCTAAGAGCTTGATATAGGATCATTTTAAGGCACTTGATGTGGCTTTTGATTTTGATGTGAATCGTCCGCCCGCAACGCAAAACGCAACAAGGGTATAGCACAGTACAAATGAATATTTATACATAGAAAAATATTTTTAGGAAAAAGCTTTAAGTACTCTGCCTAAATTATACGATGCTTCATTCACTGGTCTTCATTGTCAGTTCCGATTAAAATTTCATCGTACATATTCAAGTACCAAACAAATAAAAAGACTTCGAACTGTAAATAATAGTATCTCTGGGAAAACTGCTCGAAATCTAATAAAACTTTCTCTTGCTTTCACTCGTGAAAGTTACTTGGAATTGGCACTATAGGACATCGACACCTATGGCAGGCAGTATTGAGTAGTCGTTCATTAGGGCTATGTGCGAAAATAAGTATGCAAGTCTTGCAAGTAAAAGTAATAATAACAACATAATACTGATGAATAATATGAATTTGCACAGCACAGTTTCACGCATTTAAATTACCTACTTACATTACCATGAATTACTGTACTATTACTGCTCACCGCTGCTACCATTCCATTATAATGACACAGCCTCATTATATTATATGAGAGCGTAAAGTAATAATTATCAAACTATAGTTGTAGTCTCCTCACATAAAGCATGTCACAATTATAATGTAGTGGAATTATCATGCGAATAAAAGAACTTGCATTACATAATTAAGTCAGGTGGTTAATTAAATTAAATTTATTGACTCAGCACGTATGTTCTAATAGGACACAATCATCTCGGTAATTTTAAATAGGTAAGTGCGTATAGGTAGTATATTTTCTTGACGTTTCTGGAAAGCTTAACGTATTACGGACTGATAGAAAATCTGATAGCTTATATTTCCTGCAATGCTTAAGGCTGGAGAGCTAACTAGACTTTCACTTTTGACTTCTACCCTAATATGACTAACAACTTTGATTTAATGTTCGTCACTTACAGTTTAAGAAATATATTTTGCATTTTATAGTCTTTTGCAAAAAATGCCTTGCTCACTTGAAAATATTAAGAAGAATATACCTACTACAGCACACCAATTGCCATTATGCGCAATGTTGTAGCTAAATATAAATATACCTACCTAACTGGTATATGATATATATAATCAAATATAACTGAAGGTCAAATGGTCAAATGAAGATATAAAAAAAGGAATTAATAGGCGAATTTTAAATATATCATACTGCCGATCTTTCCCCTTTACTTTCCAGTAGTTCCATTTCTCTATTTTTTAATTTTTTCAACGTTTTAGATTCCATTTCTTCGCAATGATCTGCAAACATGCATTTTAGTGCTGGGTACAACAACGGAATCTTTCGCAAGTCTTCTAAGCGGACACTCATATTGTCAAATGCGATACCAACATTATCACCAAATTGATTATTAATTACTGGAACTTTGGCATAGCGCTGGCTAAAGTGAGTCAATAATACGAATTTCGCTTTCATTCTTTGTCCCATTTCTATTGCCTCGGATGTGGTAGAGTGCATTTTAATTACAGCTTCGTGCTTCAGTTCATCTTCCATTGTTGCCTCGTGGATTAAAACATCTGAATTTTCACCAAGTCTGACAAGATTATCACAAGGCATTGTATCCCCTGAATATGTTACTTTCCAACCGTCTTTGTGCGTCAAGGCAATTCCGTATGCATTTGGACAGTGCTTTACCGGAATAGATTCAATTGCAGCCATATTTAGGGGTTCTAGCACCTTTTCATTATAGACTTTCGGTTCCAAGTTGTTATTCTCAAAGAGAATATTCCCGTTAGCTACTAGTTCGAAAAGTGGTTTGATTTTCTCAAATTGCTGATTATATAAGTGAAGCCAATAAGAAATCTGTTGAGGAGCTATTAACAATACGGGAGAAAAGGGTTGCTGAAGTTGGGAAAACGCATTTTTTCTTTCTTGCAGCAGATTTATGAGGCCTAAATGGTGATCAGCATGTAGATGCGAGACATATATTCCTTTCAATTGGCTCAGTATACGTTGACCATTTTCGTTCCCAAAAAATCGTATAAGCTGCCCACATGTCCCCTCTCCGCAGTCCAGCAGAATGCACGATGTCTCACTAGGAGGAATAGATATTATTATTATACTTACTAATTAAATTGCAAATACTAAACTCATTACAACATTTAAGTACATCGGCTTCAATACAAGCTACAATTGTATCGTTTTTTTTCCTTATCAATAGCATAATATTCTATATTATGTAGCCCTACTACTGTAGAATCTTTGTTTATCTTAATTACCTTGTTCGTATTAAAATTCCACTCGTATTTCTTGTCTTATTTGGAATGCAAGATCCAGTTCCAAGGAACAAAAATTCTGGGTAGCTACCATCACCTCTATTTGATTTTTCAGTAGCCAGTGTAGGCACCAATGTAGATAACTGCATATGCAAAGATTTAAGCAAAGGTTTGAATCCCTCAGTTTCAATTGTTTCGTTCACAAATTCTTCGGGATTTAACGCCACAACGGATGATCTGTGAAGTAAGGAGAAAACTATTTTCATTTGGCCAAAGCAAACAAATTACATCTACATTTTCGAATTTTATTAAATTATGAACGTAGAAAGATTTAGAGAATTATGACGCAATAAATAAAAATATTAAAGTGTTGAGAATGAGATTAGATTATATATGCTGCTGATGGAACGGAACTCTTACATATCCTCTCCTGCGCCAGGTCGCAAGTGATACTTTAACAAAGTTTCCCCAAAAATTACTGAAGCAGGAATGCAGTATTTTTTCTTCCTTTCCAACATAATCTCATTGTAGCCCTCTTCAGACTGCTCCGGAGAATAGACAAATCTTGGATTATCTTCTTTCAGCAATGGGAATAAGGAGGAATCTAGTAAATTGAGCTTGTGTTGAATGCGATGAACAGCAATGCTGCCCATCCCACTACACATGTCATTCAATAACAAATGTTTTGTCGAAACTCTGAAACTTTCCATCCATTTTAAATACTTAGGGTGTTGCAAGACTCGAGAAGGTGTAAAATGTATCACAACGTGAGCAAATTCGTCTTCCTGTGCATTCTTTTGATGGCGCACAAACTTCTGACTGCTAACTAAAGAATCCAAGTATTTCTCGTCAGGGCAGTCAACAACTACAAAGAATGTAATAATTTTAATGTTTAATAAGTAGTAGTCAAAGTTTTTCCTCAAAATGCTGAATATTATTTTAAATTATTTAAGTAAATATTACCAATGAATACGGGACCGGGATCATCTGGGCTTCTGACGTCATCCGCTTTAACTAATGTACCATTTGGCAATGTGACATCTTCTCCCGATTTTAACCTTCCTAACAAAGGTCCAGGAGGTACACCCTTTTCAACACACTTCTGAATAAGTAAAGTTCCCTCTTTCTTTTTAGGACGACAGATGTAGCATAAAACTGTTGTAGCCGTGGGTCGAGGAGCTTTACTAGAGTCTTCATTTTCATTTTCCGTTTTAGTTTTTTTAGAACCTGCAATAGGAAAATAATGTCATTTAGACTTATGCACTTTAGCTTAATGTAAGTTTTGAAATAGTATAATGATATCCATTAATTCATTACCGTTATCTTCATGTGTAATTTCAAGGTGCCTTTTAAATCCTCTTACTGAACCATAGTATTCAGTTGTATCTTCCTCTATAGAATTCTCATCACTTTCGCTGCTAGATTTTTCTTCT
Organism: Tomocerus mixtus; assembly: GCA_034694165.1. Lineage (NCBI taxonomy): Eukaryota > Metazoa > Arthropoda > Collembola > Entomobryomorpha > Tomoceridae > Tomocerus > Tomocerus mixtus. The sequence goes on along the minus strand of JAQFYC010000991.1, from coordinate 25,447 downwards.
TGCTCTGGAGTTAGAGGAACATAGTCAATGTTCAATACATTATCTTCATATCCGCTGTTTTCGTCTACAGATGCAACGTTTACATGTAGATCATTCAGAATTACAAAACGTCTAGTAGCTTCAAAAAGTTTTTCCTATTGAGCATAATATGTTTAAATATATTAGACTGTTAGTACCCAAGATAAAATAAAATAAAATAATCCAAATATAATCTGTACAATAGCACTTACTAATCCCGATGGGCCATGCAGAGTGATAGACGGCACACCAATATCTTGAATAGTCAGAGCAACTCCAGGAAGTCCCCCGACTTTGTTCCAAGAATTACTTGTTACAAAAATGTGTTCTAATTTCGCCAATTTCATTTTATGCTCATGGGCTAAGCGTTGAGTCCCCTCTCCACAGTTGAAGAGGTATCGAGTCTGGTCAGTGAAAACATAAAGCGAACTTGGCGATCCATACGCACCACTTCCCAAGACCTGTAGAGTAATGGTACTTGCAGAATATTTAGAGTTGAAGACCTTTTTCGTACTCCGCTGTTGCTTGAGTTCTGCTGTTGTCTTTTGCTTGGGCATGTTTAACAGTAGATCATGAATATCCTTTCTAACTTTTGATGATGTAGAAACCCTGGGACATGAGATTGATAATTTGACGTGGCTAACACGAAAGGAGCCAGCAAAAGATCTTCGGAAAAGGATGATAGTTTTTAACGCTATCATTCAACCAGCTCTTTCAAGCCCCTGAAAACAATAAATGCGACAATGAATTGCATAATTTTAAGCCTGATTTCATCTTTTGATTAACTTTTAAGGACTTTCTATTTTGACACCGAGAGAACCATAATCAAAATCACACACATGACACAGACAGTATTAGACAATGTGGATTTGAATTTTATTATAGTACTGCATTGCTAATCGGCTAATCCAAAAGTAAGTACCATCACATCACATCCGTAAATGCAATTCACAATTTTTGTACTTAGGCATGTTCAGTGCTTGTATAATGTGTAATAATAAGTTATTTCAACGACACAAAGAAATCACTTGCCCCTTCACAGCATAGACTACTAGTCCACGTGGGGAAACGCTCTCAGAAATTATTCGCTTTAGTTTTACATCAGACACTTCAGGGCTTTCCAATAAAAACTGTACTTTATCCAACAATACAAATTGTTCGGCGAGTTTTTGCAAAGCCCCCTGCAAGGCAATCATTCCTGTAATGGGTTTCCACCACACTAACATCTAAGGGACGAATAAAATGTATGCAGCTACGTTTCATGTGCTACTTTGAAAACTTTTCATATAAAAAATGCTTTACTTAGTTGTCTAATAACCTCATCGTGTATTTCAGTTAAATTTCTTAAATGCTGCGTTATTTCGACTTCAGCTTGGGGTTTGGAGACAATTAGATACATCCCTTGATGTCCAATACAATTACTCAAATATTCCCCAAAATTGTTGAAATTGCAACTGCGTATTCTCCTTTTCGTTCTAGCCAACTGAAATCCCTCTGCAAAAGTCATCAATGTCATCATAAGATACCGAGATTAATAGATCGTTTGCTAAGCGTAGTAATTTCAAACTTAATTAATTCGTGTAATAATGGTAGCATAAGGCTTAACCTTTCTGTACGTAATACTCAAGAACACTTCTAAAGAAGAGTTGCTTCGTTTCTCCTAAAATGTTTCTTAAAAATTCAGCGCCAGAGCGCTGAGAAGCAAGACGACAGAATTGGTAGCCCAGAAGTCTTTTGTTTTGCAAAATGTTTTCTGAAAATCTTTTTCGAAAGACTTGGCTGAGTGGAAAATTGTCAAAATTGATTAAATCCATTTTATGATAGCAGCAAGGTACAATGCTTAAGTACACGTATTTACAGTGACTAGTAAACAGTTTCAAAGATATATTACTCAATTCCCCACAAGCATGCAATCCGGTAAGGCATACTCTATTACAGGATACCACTAAAGGAGAAATTTGATTCACAATTTCCTTTCCCAGGTACATGTTAACGAATTTAACATCCACAGGCGTTTGCTTATTTTTCCCTGTTAATGATTTTTCGGCTGTTATAGAACGACCGGGCTGCCCCTCTACTGCAATTACAGACGCACCGAACGACTCAGCTATTTTAATCGACAAATATCCCTACAGAGAAATAAAATATAATAAATGTATGTCAGATAGCTAAAAATCGAATAAAAAGATTTCACAACACCAGCCAAAATACAATAAAAGTCGTAACATACTAATCCCGATCCGATGTCTACAGCCTTGTCGCAACTAAATTTCCTGTAATTTTCACCGACAAATTCAGATAGGGACAATACTTCGGCATACTTTTTTTTCGACCATTTTCCTGGGATTTCAAGAACATTTTGACTTTGAGGAGACTGACAGGTCAAATGGTCTGGACCTGGACGACAATCCGAACTTGAACCATTCTCAGCACATTTCAATAATAAACAGTAATTTATGAAACTCTTCAGCTCAGCGGACCACGATTCCTACCGAAAACCAATATAATGTGTATCAATCTAATGGAAGCCTGCATACAGAAATTGAAATATAACGACATTCTTCCCCCTTGATTTTATATAGAAGGGATAAAGTCGAGTTGATCTGTTCTACATTCTACAGTAACTTTTATGATTATATTGGTAAACAATATTCAATATGAATAGGCCATATAATGTTACAGTCGTATGTATATAATTATAAATTACTAAATCGTACTTGTAGGCGATGTTCCAATATATGCTGAAAGTCATTGTCATGCAACGATTTAAATGTTTCTTGAAATTGGAAGGGCATTTTTTGAATATTGCCATGTAGGAGAATTTCTATCGCCTTGAAGTTGTAAACCCATTCATAACATTTAAAAAACTCCAGAAATAGTGCCACGTATTTTTCCATATCAACTGGTACCTCCATTTCGACATCCATTAGAACAGCGATGTGGGGATCTAGATATTGTAAGTAACAATACACTTTTGTGAAGCACACATTGCATTGTTGCAAAATCGTATAACAACTCATATCGTCATATCCATTAAGCCATCCTAAATACACATAATATGGTATACGTTTTTAATGGTTCAGGAAAACCAACTTAAAAACTAGTAACTTTAACTAGTCTAGTATTCCTATTTCTTACATACAACATAATATAACTATGATATAACTGTCTGTGTCTTGTGTGATTTAGAGACCAATGGTATAAGACGTTTTACACATTATTGAAAGGTTAATATTGAATATTATCGATACAAATTTTGTACTTTTCAATACAGGAACGAAAGTACATTATTTGACAATTTGACTTGATTATGACATGATAGACTTTCTTTCTACTCTACTTATTGTTAGTCAAGTAAGAAGTAAGTGAACGTCCTCCTATTTTCTACTGATTTTTTCACTGAACAGCCCTCTGATCGCCTTCGTGTTTTGGATAAAGATAAATTATAGAAAAAACATACCTGTTTAAGATCACTATATTTTTACTTGATATAGTATAGTCCTCAGCTTTCTCGCATGGGTTTGGTGGATATAGGATACCTGTCTAGGGATTCAGCTGGTAGCGGGGTCCTACTGTTGTGGTACCAAGTTCAACGTTTCTCGGTACGGTTGTTTTTGCAGCTCAAGTGACCTCTTGACACTCAAATGACTGAAAACTGAATATTTTGAATGTAAAAACAAAAATTATCCTAGTTTTCTGATTCTCCTGTTTTCTCCGATCAGATTAATTACGCTGAACTTTCTTTAGAAGCTGCTGCAGAAATGAATGATGAAACGAAACATCGTGTTTTGCGATATTCAAAGAGGGCACTCTTCAAATTTATCGACAAATAGTTGAAAGACCCGCTTTACTAGAGTACAAAACATACAGCGAATGCAAAACGCTTTCTTTCATCTTTACCATTGTAAATGAAATGGGGAACCACTTACCGCCTTTTGTAGAAAAGAAGTAAACAAACTCTAAAATCGGATCGGATATTTTGAAATCTAATCAACTAATCACAGAGAAACTACTGGGTCATGTCGGGGGGAAAGAAGTTTGGAGGTCAGTAGTTGTGTTCTTGTAAAATGTGCAAACCAGCAACTGTGTAATACACGACGACAGAATACGACAACAGTACGACAACAGGTAAAATTGCTAATAATTTAATTTTATAATAACAAATTCAAAATGGGAAAATAACGACAATATGAAGAACATTACTCAGTCTTTACAATTACAAATGACAAAGTACCATCAACAATGCAATCCATGATTACTTAAATCAAAAGTTAAATGTAATAATGTCAATGTCATATTTATTTTAATTTCGTTCTGTTGTCTGTCAGTGTTACCAGTTTACCAGTATTGCGGGAGCAGATTATCCAGGAGCCCAAATCCAAAGTAGATATTGATTAATGTCCACAAAGTGACTACTTACGTTCGTTCCTCGAGGACATCAAACCGAAATAAATAATGCATATCAAACAGGTAATCAGTAATTAATAGCACACTCGTTTAATCTATTTATCTTAAATGATGGTCCGAGCCCTGTGTTCCACTAATGACTAAGAAGAATCTATATCGATGATATAGATGTAGTAAGATGTCTGGATTTTAAATATTTTCATGTTTGAAGTAATGATTTTTGACAATATTTTCTTCTATCCTTGGATCCCATGGGGGTGGGGAGAGTAATATTCTCTGGTGGAAGCAAAGACAAGATACTTGTGGACAGCTTACGAATCGCTATTAAAACACATTTGATAATTATTTTTTATTTGCAGGTCATCATTCAAGGATTCAAAAGTTACCGTGAGCAGACCGTAGTAGAGCCGTTCCACAAGGGACACAATGTAGTAGGTATGGACCCAAAACATTCAATTTGTCTTAACGTCACCTCTGGCTAGACACTAGACACAGAAAGAGAATTCTTGTCCGAGAATGCCAACGGTAGAACATAGTCAAACTACATTCCATTCAAAAGTGTATACTATTGGAACTAAAATTGAGTGAAATTTAGAAATCACTCAAGGATTTTGCCTAGAAGGAAAATAAATAGAAATGGAATTTAATGGAAACTATTTCTTTGCAGAGGACAGAGGAACTGTCGATATAATATCTAGTCGTGAAGCTGACCTAACATATTATATGAATCCATAATTCAAATGTGTATCTATATTTTATTGGCTAATTCTCGCTATTTGTTGATCTATTTTTAGTGGGCAGAAATGGATCGGGAAAAAGCAACTTCTTCTATGGTATGTCATTTATGAAGTAATTACCTCACAAAATTAATATTATAATTTTAGTAGCATAGATGCACTAGATATTATTATATAAGTATGTTTTATGTCTTTGTGTAGCTATTCAGTTCGTCTTGAGCGATGAATTTTCTCACTTGCGCCCGGAGCAAAGACAAGCTTTACTACATGAAGGAACGGGCCCCAGAGTGTTGACGGGATTTGTGGAAATTATCTTCGATAATGCTGACGGCCGATTCCCGGTAAAGTTATTTTACAGTCAGCAGACTAGTTAGTAACGAGAATATAATGTGTCAGCGTGCGAATTTGGATTTATAAATGCGTTATTGAAGATGTGTTTCATTCACAGATCGATAGAGAGGAAGTATTTCTTAGAAGAGTAATTGGAGCTAAAAAAGACCAATATTTCTTAAACAAGAAAATGGTTCCTCGTAATGATGTTGTCAATCTTTTGGAGTCAGCCGGATTTTCTAGATCTAATCCGTATTATATAGTAAAACAAGGAAAGGTAGATAATTGCTTTTAGAAATTTAATGTCATATGAGAAACATCTGTGGAAAGCAGCCTGCCTGCATTTTACTTTATTTTATAGATCAATCAAATGGCCACAGCTCCCGATTCTCATCGTTTAAAACTTCTACGGGAAGTAGCAGGAACCAGAGTTTATGATGAGCGAAAAGAAGAATCAAAATCAATTTTGAAAGGTAATTCATTATTATTTTAGGAATGCTTTGTTATATGTATATCATTTGTCCCATTATCTCAAGTTTTAATCTTGTATTGTAGAAACCGAGGGCAAAAAGGAGAAAATAGAAGAATTCCTTAAAACCATTGAAGAACGTTTGAAAACCTTAGAAGAAGAAAAGGAGGAACTGAAAGAATATCAAAAATGGGATAAAAAGAGAAGAGCTTTGGAGTATACTATCCACGACAGAGAGCTAAATGATACTCGTAAGAAGCTGGAAGAGTTAGAAGCCAGAAGGAAGCGGTCGGGAGAAGGTTCCGAAGGTTTACGCTCACGTCTACGTGAAGCTGAGAAAAATGCAAAACAGGCATCCAGAGACCTCAAAGAAGTTCGTCAACAGGTCAATCAAGCTAAAGAAGAAAAACAGGCTATTCAATTGGAACTTCAGCAACTTATGCAGGACAAGGTACTTTATTTGACTCAATGATTAGAAGATAAATAAGACTAACTTTGCTATAATGCACTTGTTTGAGGAATTTATTAATTCTTTGAAACATTATTGTAGACCAAATTGGAAAATCGTGAAAGAGATTTGGACGAAGAAATGAGTGGCGATAAAAATTCTAAAAAGAGGGCAGAACAAGAATTGGAAAAATTAAATAGCACTATTCTTCAAAAGGAGGATGAACTGCGCCGTGTGAAACCTGAGTATGAAGAGCTAAAGAAAAAAGAAGAAATTATTACAAAAGAGTAAGTTTGTGTTACTTTTACACTCCATTACTTTACAGCAATAATAGTCTGTTGACAGCTTCATCAACAGAATCGGAGATAATGTTTTATTGTTTACAGATTGGGACTTAAAGAACAAAAACGCAAGGAGTTGTATGCCAAACAGGGACGAGGTTCTCAATTTACTACAAAAGATGAACGAGATAAATGGATTGCAAGCGAATTAAAGTATGCATCCAACATACCATATTATAAGTATAAAGGCTCTTATTTTTTAAAGTTGTATTATTAAAAAATTGTTTAATTTGTCAGGATGCTAAATAAACGCATTAAAGACAAAACTGAAGACATTGACCGTTTAACTAAAGAGTTGGATAGTGATGCTAAAAAGAAAGTGGAACTTGAGGACGAAGGAGAGGTATGGAGTATATCAGTGATAAAATATATTACAATACACTCCTCATTATTTATTATTCTCTTATATTATGGACTTACACATTTCTTCTTTTATAGAGGATGTCTGGAGAAGTAGAAAGTTACAAAAACAACATTGACGAATACAATAAGCGCTATTATGAACTCAAGAAACAACGAGATCAGCTGCACACAGAGAGAAAGTAAATATGTTTTTATTTTTCCTTTCTGTTTTGGTAACATTTTTTAGAGGATTTAGGATGCGAAGGAATCCTGTGATAGGATGGTAGTCATCCGACATAGTACATTGTCCTTATTCCCAACATTGTGTCGTAAACTGTCGTAGTATTGCGTAAGCATTGTACTCATGCCTATGCAGAATCTAATCCAATAAAATGTATTATTTTAGCGAACTGTGGCGAAAAGAAAGCAATCTCCAGCAAAGTCTTAGTTTGAAAAACGAAGAAATGAATAAATGCGAGGGAGAATTCCGCTCAATGGCTGGGAGAGAAATTTTCAACGGACGCAACAGTGTTTTACAAGTTTTGGAAACGTTTCGCAATCGCGGTAAACAATTCGAACATATTGTTAAGGGTTATCATGGGTTGATCTTGGAAAATATTCGCTGTGATGAAGGGACGCAGACTGCTGTGGAAGTAACAGCTGGAAAAAGGTTAGTAATAAAATAACATGTACCTATTGGAATTTGTTATAAAAATCGACACAAGTTAATGAACAGCCAGTAATCGGAAACGCCAATAAAAGTGTCCGTCATACTTTACTTTGTCGTTTATATTTGTTTAGGTTATACTACCACATCGTTGAGACAGATGAAGTTGGTTCCACAATATTGAAAGAATTTAACAAGCAAAAGTTGCCAGGCGAAGTGAATTTTATGCCATTGAATCGACTAATGGTGGGAAATGTCACGTACCCCAAAGATCCAGTAAGCTGACATTTTTAGCTTGTTTCGCGATTACCAATAACGAAAAATGAATTTGTTTAACCTTTACCCTTTTGTATATGTCATAGAACGTCATCGAAATGGTCAGAGTTATCAAATATGAACCGAAGTTTGAAAAATCTGTCAGACACATATTTGGAAAAACTCTTATTTGTCGAGAACTGGAAGCCGCCGTGAAAACTGCAAAATCTCACCGATTTGATTGCGTTACCCTTGATGGAGATAAGGTTGCTAGCAAAGGTGTCCTTACAGGAGGCTATTACAATACGTCCAGATCCAGCTTAGAAATCCAAAAAAGGCGATCTGGTTTGGGGACAGAGAAAAAAGATCTCGAATCTCAGATGACTGAGCTAAAAGAAGAACTTTTCGCAATTGAAGAAAAGATTAAAGGTATCGGAGCAGAAATGCAGAAAAACGAAACCAAGAACAGCAAAATCAAGTTAGCATAAATCTTTTAGTCCGTTAAACTAAATATTTGACAATATGCGTATTTATTAATTATTTATAAACAAACCTGCATCTTATTTAATTTTACAGAGATACATTTGATAAAGTGAAAACTGACATTCGATTAGGAAAAGAGAAAATAAGTTCCATCGATCGATCTCGGCAATCCAAAGAAAGGTCACTAAGCCAGTTGAAATCTAATCTAGAGGCACTGATTTCAACAAAGGAGGGATTCGAGGCAGAGTTGCACCAAGATTTGCTTTCTAGCTTATCAGTTGCAGATCAACGGGAGGTTGATATTCTTACTGACCAAATTAGACATCTTACGAAGGAAAACAAGGAGACGTTCACTCGGAGAATGCAAAAAGAGGCAGAGAAAAATAAGCTGGAAAATACCTTAAATAATAATCTAATGCGGTAAGCTAATGCTTTGTTTCTAGTTAGTTCTATTCGTTGCTTTGTTTTTATTATAATGTGCGTTAATGAAATCGTGTATTAATTATAGCCGACGAGATGAACTTACTCAAGCGTTGCAAGAAATTTCTGTTGAAGATCGAAAGCGGGAATTGGATAATTGTAGATCAGAATTGAAGAGTGTCGAGCTGAAAATTAAAACTCTGGACAAATCTATTGGACAGGCTGAGCGAAAATTGAGTGAGTCTACATCCAAGGTAATCCAATTCTTCAGCCTCAGAATTGATTTTCTGTCTTCATGCATTTTTAATATTGGGGATACCAGTATTCGATATTGGCAATACTCGCTTTTGTAACGTACTTTTACTACCCCAAACCAGTTCAATATTTGTAACCTAGTTTGTCTTTTTCTTTGTAGCTAAAAGGGTCGCAAGAGATGGTTGAAAAGTACAAAATTGAGGAGAGAGAATGCCAGGAGAAACTAAACGAAGATTCAAAAGATTTGGAGAAATTGGCCACGAAACAAAACACGTTTCAGCAAAAAGTTTCAGAGTGTGTCAAGAAAATTCGAGAGTTAGGGTCCATTCCATCTGAAGCATTTGATAAATACCACAATACTGCTATGAAGGAACTCTACCGACAATTGGAAAAGTCTAATCAACAATTGAAACAGTATGCCCATGTAAATAAAAAGGCTTTGGACCAGTTCATGTCATTTTCTGATCAAAAGGAAAAACTTGTCGCTCGTAAAGATGAACTTGATGTTGGGTACAGTTGGTTTTTGATATTTTTCTAGTACTATATAATTAATTACTTACGTAGGCAACTCGATAAAATCTAATTTATATTTTTTAGGCACGACAAAATTACAGAGTTAATGGACCATTTAGAGCTTCGAAAAACTGAAGCCATTCTATTTACTTTCCGGCAAGTCACAAAGTATTTTACGGAAGTTTTTGGAAAATTGGTACCTGGCGGACACGCCCAGTTAGTCATGCAAACAGGAAATCGAGAAGAAACTGAACTTCCGGTAAGAAAATGCCCAAATCCGAAAAAACACCATATTACAACTGGGAGTTAAAAAGAAGTTACGTTTCCTTCTTTTTAGTAACTAATGTAATACGTTTGCTTAAATTATTTTAGGAGGACGGTGGTGCTTCTTTACAAGGTTTCAACAGTGATACTTTCACTGGAGTGGGAATTCGAGTAAGCTTTAGTGGAAATGCATCTGCAGAAATGAAAGAAATGAACCAGCTTTCTGGAGGACAAAAATCCTTAGTTGCTCTCGCCCTAATTTTTGCAATCCAAAAGTGTGACCCTGCCCCGTTTTATTTATTCGATGAAATCGATCAGGTATGTAAAATTGCACAAATGATTTTATACTATATCTGTTCCTGGTCGCCGTAAATGGCTCAAAATTATATAACCATTTAATTTATTTTTAGGCTTTGGATGCTCAACATCGAAAGGCAGTTGCAGATATGATTCATGAATTGTCTGGAGAAGCTCAATTCATCACTACCACTTTCAGGCCAGAACTGTTAGAAAATGCACACAAATTTTACGGAGTTGTATTTCGAAATAAAGTGAGTCAGAAATTTTTCAGTTTCCTTGATTGAGACTCGATTTAATTTGTATTCAATTGATCTTTGATCTGTTGTTTGAAACATGGCTTCATTATATTGAATTTGAATAACCCATTGTGTGTTTTTGCCTGCCAATAGGTTTCTCATGTTGAATGTGTAACCAGAGAGAAGGCGTATGATTTCGTGGAGGACGATACAACTCAAGCTTAGAAGGAAGACCTGTAATTTTGGACAACGTTTCCAGAAAGAGATACATGTACATAATTCTACACTCTTGAATTTGTTGATATATTGTTATTTATATTTATTACGTTTCTTTTAACAATTAATTTTTATTGGATCTTATGGCTTATGACGGTATTACATTGAAGCCGACAAAGCTTGAAATTGCGCTATAGGCACGATGTCTGTAATTATTAATGTGAAAATTCACAGACAGTAACGAATGGAAAAGGCAGCTTGACTATTAATTTAAACATTTAAATAGTAGATATTATGTATTTATATAGTTTTACCAAATCGGTTATCAATACGAAACCCTAAAAAGGAGAAATCCTGATTTTTGCATTTTCGTGTGTTTTTTATATCGTCTCTTTGTTGGTGTTAACCAGTGAGGATGATGGGATGAAAGTTTTGCCTATGTTTCCAACGGAAAACAATATTTCCCAGTTGTCAAAGATTTAATAAAATATGTATTAGCATAGATGTAAATGTTAATGTTAACAATCAATATACATTTGATTGAAACTTTGAAACGTAGTTAATTCATTCCAGTAGGTATGTATGACTTAATAAAACAATAGTCTTTCCCCGATTTTGGTGGATGAATTGACAGATAGTGTATATGACCTCTTTATGTTATGATTAGAAATATGTAGGAATGGTATGTGACCTACAATAATTACATTTGGCGTACCTACATTACATAAAGACAGCAATTAAAATTACAAATAACCACTCACCGACATGCACATTGTACATTTAACAATCCATGCGTTGCAGTTTGGGAGGTATGGACCCAACCTAAATTTGCCATAGGATGGCATATTTATTAACACATCTACAAAAGGCGACGAGGTTTATATTATGCAAAGGAATTTTCCTCTGGAATGTTTTCTCGCTGTGTGATGTACATTCTGTAAACACTGTGGCAGTGTTCTGGGATTAAATACCAAAATAGCTTCAAACGTAAAAATCATGAACAAGTCTTTTCACTTTTCTACAACTATTAGAAAATGTTATGTAAAAAGTGTTATTATACCCAAATGCTTGCAATACCTTCCTACTCAAACTTGTACACCGAATAGGGAGAAAGTAGGCAGTGTAGTAGAACTCCATTAATTGTAACTTGTAAATCATGATAACTTTTGACTTCGGTAATTGTTTAAAAATGAATTTTGAATAGAATTATGCTATACACTTATAATCATGTAACCATTTAATTGGGTAGTTGATTATGCAATGTATATAGGCAACAGGTGGATAATGTTTTATATATATCTAATATCTCTAGTAATTTTACACTATTTATTTCTAATTTTAGTATGGGCCAGTACGGCAATGTCGATGGCGAGTAGATTAGTATATAGTATCGTATGTATTTATGGTTAAGTCTTTATCTCAGGGTTATGGAATGGAACAAATCCCGTTAAATGTGAATTAAATTGAAGAAATACACAGTAACGTTGTGTGTTAAACATCTATAAACTATTGATACGTTGCATTATCCTTCCCACTTACGATTATCTACATAGTATATAGTAGCATAAAGCAATAACATAATCTCAGCATACAAAAGTGCTTGCATTACACTGCAACTGCAACTTGTCAAACGCTAGGTATCATAGGTCGGTTATTTAAGTCATAAAGCGACATAAATGCACTAATGCACAGCGCAACATGATGGAACCTCGATTCATTTTCAACTGTAATAAATTGATCTATTTATTATGTAGTATTATAGTATAGTAGGATCAAAGTAGGATGTAAACGGTTTATTCGGAATAACCATGTATTTATTGTTTGGTATTGTTATTTTCGTGTAAAATTGGAGACCACATGCACATGTAATTCATATTCATAAGTTATAAGTAATGTACTTTGAAGATATATTCTTTGCGTAAATATGTACTTACTTAATTATGTTACAGTTATAGGCGAGTTCTATACGAAAGGCGAAATAGGAATGCGAATGCAGTAATGACTTAAAATAACGTAGTGCAGTGCAAAATGCATAAGCAGATTTTTGTTTGTGCATACAGGAATCTGTAGCTGCTACAACATTGGTACAATAACTAGGTATTACACACACGAATGTATGTAATTGATGTATCTAACTCTAGTAGATTATATGCGTAGTTTGCATTTTGCATTAGTGTATGATATTATGAGAGTACAAATGAATGAATCGCGTAGACAGCCTTTTAACTTTAACTTGTTTAGAGAAGCAGATAGATTTTGCATACTTACCTAATTTGCTTATATTGTGATGTGACATGACAAGAAGGGTTAGGTATGCTACATTTACATAAAGTAGTGATTTCATAACCACACATAAATATATCAGGATGCAGACTATGACAAGACTGCCAAAGACTGCGACTGCATATAAGGTTTAGTCGTAAGTAAACTGTTGCGTTGCAGTTGCTAAGCTGGTTATACATGAGATCATAAGAACATGACGGCTATACATGTGAGGTCCACTGCATTGTAGTGCAAATGAAAGGTAGGCGGAATAGAAGAATCAGCTGCTTTTGTGTTATTATTAGCTCGGGGAAGGCTAACAGGTGAGATGAGTGAATTCTTAAATTGTAATATTAAAAATATATTTTAGAATAACTGAATTATCATAAATTCATTTAAATAACCTATGCTTAATTGTTTAGATTAAACGAGACAAGTCCGAGATTAAACGGATATGGTAATAACGGTGAATTCTAGATACCTGTGAAGTCATCGAACTGATCTGTCCGGAGTCCTGATTCCTGATACTGATATCCTGCGATCGTGTGATCGTGAAATTAGTCAAAGGGAGTTAATCAAAATCTACCCTCATAATAATAGTTAAATTGTATTTAGCTAATGTGAAAGCTGCATACATAACCGAAAATGCCAGTAGGAGACGACTATAGACCAGATTTTCAATATTCTCCATGGGTAAGACTGACATAACTATCCTATAACTAAGAAATGTATAGATACTTTTATTGAAACTTGAAATCAATATTGTTTGTGAAATGTGAACGTGAGGGTTTATTTTATGTGCTTATTAAATTAAATTACAAATATTTTCAATATTTTAGACTGGACTAGTTTATGTATTCAATTTAATTGTGGGCACTGGAGCGCTGACACTACCAGCAGCGTTTGCAGCAGCAGGATGGTCCTTAAGTTTGGCTATAGTTCTCATACTTGCATTTATGAGGTAAGAATATGAATATGTCAGAGAATGAGTGGAGTTTACTACATAGGTAAGGTAGAGTAATATTTTTAAATGGTTCTTTCGATCAAATAGACAGTACACGGAAGTACGGAACCATTTCCTTACTTTATGCCATAGATATATATACATACTACTGCTTTATGCTTATGCATACTCTACTTTACCATTATGTCCCTTGTCTATGGTGCCTTTATGTGTATAATACATTTTAATTAGTGACTTACTGCAACTAATAAATTAATTGTATTCACTTTTCAGCTTTCTAACAGTTACTTTTATGATCGAGTCAATGTCGGTGGCTAATGCTGTTATCAAAACTAAAGTGGATGAAGATCGAATAGGTAGACGAAGACCTAATCGTAATGAACGGGAACGAGATCCTTTAATTCCTCATGATTTACTGGATAGACCGGATGACTTTTCTGCGTCTACAGTTTCTGTTTATGAAATTGAAAAGAGTGTGGAAATGGTTAGTAAAACAATTATCAATTTAAATAACATCGGTAATAGTAATAAAATCACAATTATAGTCTCTTTGGAATGGGACAACGGGCGGTTGTAATTTTAATTTCGTTTAAGGATATATTTGGAAAATCTTCTAATTCGTTTTTTTACCGTTTTCAGGGGAGTATGGCTTCCATGTTTTTTGGGCAGATTGGGATATCAATTTTTTACATTTGTATTGCTGTGTATTTGTACGGAGACTTAGCTATTTACATTGCTGCGGTTGCAAAATCCATAAGGGATGTAGCATGGTAACTTCCAAAAATTTTATTAATTTTACGTCCTTTAGACCTCCAGTGTAACACTGTTGGTAAAACTAGTGTCCATATGAACCTATATGAAAATGAATCCGTTTTGAATTTTCAGTACGCACAGGCCATTAAACGGAACTTTAGAAGACAACGATCTGTGCTGGACTGCATTAGATGCCATAGATAGACTAGGAGCCTACAGGCTTTTCACAGTGGTGTTCTTGGTAGTACTTGGACCATTTGTATTTTTTAATGTATCCAAAACCAAATATCTACAGATTTTGACAACTATCATGCGTTGGCTCGGTAAGTTACTTGTTCATTTTTCCTTAATTGTTTTTACATACTGAGAATGCCGACAATGCCGAGTTAAACTATGTGTTGCTTTATTTTTACAGCGTTTGGGGTGATGATAACTTTAGCTACGGTGAGAATAGCAAGTGGAAGGGGAACAGGACAACCTGCTGTGGCAAATTACCATGGACTGCCTAATTTGTTCGGTGTTTGTGTGTATTCTTATATGTGTCACCACTCTCTGCCATCATTAGTAACTCCTATAGCCAACAAAGGGCGACTGTTGAAAATGTTTACTCTGGATTATGTAATAATAACATTGTTTTATTTACTTCTAGCCTTTACTGGCGTATTTGCTTTCAATGATTTGAAAGATCTTTACACTTTAAATTTTGAGCCAGATGCATCCACGTTGGCAGACACTTCTGTATTTAAATTAATAATTCAATACTTCTTGGCTCTCTTTCCTGTTTTTACTCTAAGTACAAATTTTCCGATAATAGCTATAACTTTGAGGAATAATTTAAAGTCATTGTTCAGTCTGAATGAAGATGAGAGTGTAAACGTAAGTTTGCGTACCAGATCAAATTTCTCCAAATTCTGTGCTCGCGTCATGTGCCCGTTGCTGGCTATATTACCTCCATTCTTGGTTGCAATTTTTGTAGAAAACGTTCAGCTCCTTGTAGGTATCACTGGCTCATACGCTGGTGCCGCAATACAATATGTAATTCCAGTTTTTCTTGTTCACTGTGCTAGAAAACGCTCATTTATAGAAGCTGACAGCTGTGGTGATTTCAATCAAAATCTTTCTCCTTTTAAAAGCCGATTTTGGTTATGGTTTGTGACATTGTGGGCTGCGGTGTCAATTGCCTTTGTCACAGTCAACCATATTATAGTTCATTTCTTTTGAGAACTAACAAAAACAGCAAAGCTCAAGTCGATAAGTGGCAAAGGCCATTGTTCATTTTTGTCACTCAAAAAGACATATGAAATAATATTTCAGAACAGGCAGACTATTACATTGATTATTAAGCCTTTTGCGACCTATTATGAAAACGATGACTGATGATTTAAAATCCATTCTTAACCCCGACCCTAGAGTAGGCGTTTTTATAATGATACATTCTATTTCTCAACAATACTAAATTAAGTAAGTTGTAAGTACAATCCTACATAAATAATATCTAGCCTAACCTAATGTGCCTTAACATATGTGCAGTACAATGCAAAATACAAAGTATGCCTTCTCATTGTTTGAATTCTTTGTCCTGCTTGGACGAGATATATAAAGGCGGCACAAGCTTTATTTTAATACAGGCTAATGGGTGGATGATTATGTTGTATGAAAGTTTTAATCATAAAAAATGACATGAACACAAAGTGAAATTCGCATTTTCTAAGCTTTACAATACAATTTTGACAGGCCAAATATAGTATTTAACTAATGTTTGCATTTTCGGAGTAATTGAAACTTCCGGTCTCATTCCAAAATCTGTCATTAAAAGTAGAAACAGCCCAAGAATAGAGAATAAATAGTCATATAAGCTCTATTAGGTATTTGGAACTTACGTAGTAAGCTATTTAGCTTTAAATTGCTATACAACACATACCATTTATTGACTAACAGCTCCTGAATTTGTATGTGATTTAATATAAAGATAATTGTTTTCTTGCTTTAATGAAGATTGCGAAAATCTATCTTCTTTGCACCTAACATTGTTTTGCTGTTAAACAGCTACTATTATGTATTTTAGTATAGTTCTTGTCATAGTCTGAAAGTAATTATTGTCTTTTCTTTAAATTGTTGACGAACGCGATATACTTAAGCGACTTTGTTATGTAGTTATTGATTGTGCTATCAGCTAAATGCTATCCTAGATGTATTAATTAAGTAGTGGAAATAATCTCTGGTGCAGGTGAGATGTAAAGAAGAATTTACTCTGTCATGTCAGTAGATTCATAAGTACAAGAGTACTTGTACTTATGAATCTACTGTCATGTCATGTTGGGCTGTTCACTGTATTAGTTTACCCACATTAGCCATCAAGGCATTTACTTCAGCTTTTATTCTACGTAAAAGCAGACAATTATGTAGTTTATGATTGGTACTAGGTCGGTAATGCTAAAGCTGTATAAATATGTTCCTATGTCGATGTATGTAAATATGATTCATATACTCCCAAATAATTTGTATATCGTTTTTGAAGGTACCTTAAGATACTTTGTATGATTTACATAATTTTTCAAACGAAACCTGATATTTATGCCACAAAACGTTTGAAAACTTTCCAAATTGCATTCCGTTATCAATTTATATCGTTAATAGTAGTTCCTGTCGTAATGCTAGGAATGACGGAAAACAGAATATTATTCCAATTCCAACTTTCTATTTGATATAACATATAACATGTAATGTAGCAAAGACAAGTTTTGTCTATAACATCTTTAGGATGGGAGGGTGGAGCGTGTGGTTTATGATGTTACATAGTCCATTAAAGCTTTGAATAACAGATTGTAGATGTAATATCTCTGACCAGCGCCTTTTACGCAGAAAAGAACAAAGATATTCGGTACAAAATAGCTAGTTTAACGTAATACTTAAGTATTTTTACATTTCCATGAAAGATTTCTTCAAAAACGATGTTGCTTTTCCCCATTTATGCCAAACTTATTGTAGTAAGGTAATTTGTTAAGTATTTTAGATAAAAACAGAACTGCCAGCAAGGAGCAAAACTTTTAAAACTTAGATGCATCCATAAGGTTATCGAGGGCCCCTTCAATACTTCCAATTTTAGGTAAGTTAAGTAGGGACTTTACCTTGTACTGAAACTGTACTGACTGAAAAGATAAATCGTCTACGGTGTACCGCTAAAATAGGATATTATAGAGCTCTTACAAATAAAAAGGAATTTGACACTACCTTCCAGGTGGCAAAAAAGTCATAGTGTATCATAGATGAAGAAGATAAAACTAGGTATAATAGATTAACATACCGATTACTGATAGTTATAGCTACTTATAACAAAGCGAGCCAAATAAAAAATAACGAAACGTCAGAATTCTATGAATTGTAATATATTTTTCGGAAAGCTAAAGATGGTTAGGAGTTAGGACTAATAGACATCTATTCGTCCCATAAAAGTGTAGTTTTCTACTAATTGCAAAGTAACTAAATATACAGTCATAATGATATGGATATTTATACAGTCAGAGAGTACTTAAGTTGTTTTTAAATTTGTAAGTTAGGATATTCGTATGCGTTTATACATAAATTGTTACGTGTAATGACTTCTTGCTTTAGGTGATGCATAATCGTTTTCCCCGTGCAGGAAATATGCCACCAAATTAAAAGCCTAAAACTGTATACTTAATTACTATTTTGAAAGATGTTATGAACAGAAAATGTTATGTTTACGACCATACCAAAAATTGTTAACTTGTGAATACATAGACTGCATTTTTGGAAGATGATAGAGAGAAATTAATTTAATATACATAGGTAGACTTATTTACATACGTACCAATACTTAAGTAAAAGTAAGTAAAATGTACACGTAATAACAAAAAACAAACTGTTATTGTTTTTATATGTATGCGGAATATACTCTAAATTGATTGTATGTTTGTATATACAGCATGCCTTCAGAAGCCCTTATTGTAATTTGTACCCTAACCCTAACTAAATATTTATGATAATAAATGCATGCAAATGATGGCAAAAATAAAAACTTGTCGTGCTACACCTAGTAAACTACTAACTGCAGTAACTTATTCTTTTACCATATTACACAACTTGTGGCCAACAGTTTCATTTAATCTAGTAATAATATGTATTTTGTTTATCTGAAATTACTTCGTATTTAGGTATGTCAAATATTTTAAATTAAGGTAACTTAAGTAGTAAGTAAGGGAATGAAGGTAAACTACTTATAATACAGCATGGAATATGAACATTGACATTTTATGCGGCCCTGCAGCTCCTACTACGAAACCAATAATAATTCCATGAACTTCATACACTCGATTGCTCAACATAGTCAGAATACTAACTACAAATATCCCAGATTATTCATAATTTAGTTAGTGGATGTAGTATGGTCTGATAATGTGCCCTACTGTGTGTCTTCTGTTATCTGAAACTAAGATCAATACTTACAACTATAATATGAGAAATGAGAAGGATTATTAGAACCATATAGGACAGCAATAATACGTATGTTCCTATATCCCTCCTTAATATACTTATCTCGCATTGGATTGTAGCGTCATGATTCTCCTAAGACAGAATACAAATGAAAAGTACCTTTCTACCGCTGTATGATAAGATAAAGAAAATGATAGGCAAATGTTAAAATCCTGTTGGGCCAGTTTGGGTCAAAATACTTGACAATTGCAGTAAGAAGTCAGTCTATGTTTGGCATGTGCACAGGCTATTATTAGGCTCCCATTCCATCCGATTTGAATTTTATTTGTAGTCAGCTATTTCCAATTTTTAGTTGAATTATAATAATTATGTGTGCCAATAAATATAAAATAAATACACCTAGTTTAATCTAAAGTGTGTGCACAAGTAGTGGTACCACTGTAACACTAGCCGCAATTCACAAATATATATATTACAGCTGCAGTGCTGTACTTACAATGAATTTCTCTTTTAAAGGAGTTATAGCTTTCACCTGCATTTTAAAACTACTGAGTTACTCCAAATGCAACAAAATTAACGAAGCTTTGGATTGGCATTCCGATGATATTTCTGCCGAAGTGTTCAACGTAATGAAAGATGAGCTGCAGCTAATGAATAAGAAATTGACCAAATCCTTTATATTGGACCATGTTCGGAGAAAGCGATGTAAGATTTACCATGCAATCTGTATAATTGTATATGTACTGTACACTACTCTGTTATGTTGTCATTGTGCACTAGTATTTTGCATGCTACATTATAAATATATTTAGTAGGTTCACTATTAAAAGCAATTACCTGCGGTGGGAAAATGTTCTCAAAAGTAAAAATCTTTGCATAATGACTGGACTACAATAATGCAATTCAAGCCTTTATTTCGCAAACACCATAAATAATTAATTTACTGATACTTAGCCTACAAAAGTATGTTTACTTGCAATTTTATCTAGCTATAAATAACCATGAACTAAACTTAACGATGACCAACGATGGGTATGACATGGACATCGGAAGCAATGCCAATGATGGATTGTCATTAATAACTATGAATGAAGAACCATTCGTGGTAACCCCAAATGGTACTTACAAACTTATGGGGTCACCTCAGCGGAATCTGCATTACAACCAGCCGGATACATTCCATGAAAACGACAATCCCATATTTGCAGTTCAAGTGAGCGACTGGCATCCACATAATGGGGAAGTCATTCTTGCTGTAAGTTTTAAGACCATTTTTGTTTCTTTGAATAGGTAATAAATTCAATATATGCAGGGAATTTGAATTTGCTAACAAAAACATTGTATGAATGGTTTTAGGGAATTCTTATATTCTATTTCTTACTATGTATAAATCTATGTCTATGTGACCGTTTCCAATTCTAATTTACTCAAAAGTCCTTTTTAATTTGGGTAATTATTCTTTCCTGGTTCACAGAACATATTTTGGAGACACACAAACTTCATTTTGGTAACAACAAAGGATAGGACTTTTTCACAAATCTTCACTTCCACCGGAATGATATTTGAACCTATTCTTCGCCAACAAATTAAAAATCATGGAGAAGCAAAATCAGCTAAATTTTTCGTACATAATTATAATTTGTATTTGCTAATTGCTAATGATAACCACTTGCACTCCCTGACCCTATGCCCACTCTTTCGATGGGAAGGAACATATATGGATGAAATTCACAATATTCAAACACGAGGAACTAAAGATATCGCCGTATTTTCTATAGACTATGTAACATATATGGTTTTAGCTCAATCGGAAGATACTACTGGAAATCTAGAGGTTTGACATTAAATTTTTCTGCATTAAGTATAATAGGTGAACTGATGAACATTAACCATTGTTACATGCTATGTCTAAGTAGGTACAGATATTTACTAAAATTGAAGAAGCTTTCTGTCAGTAAATTGTAAAGTTGCTGAAAGTTATCCGAAAGTTATAATTTAAATTAATTTAATAAGTCACTACATACTTAGGAATCTCTTTAATCTGCCTCGTTTATTTACGTTTATATTTTTGACCTTTCAATTAAACTAAAAGTGCGAATTATTATTATTCTATAGTCTATTATTACCAATTTTTTGGGGCGAAAGAAGCCTCGAAAAAACTATTACGACATGCAATCTGATATAGAAAGTCTATGGCTTGTAGATATGTACGTATATGGTATATGCTTTCCCTATTTTACATAGAAATTACCATTTAAAACTTTCACAAATACTTTCACTTTGAGTTTAAATTATATTGACTCTATTTTTTAAACAGTTAGGAACGCAAGTGGTAAAGATGAACGATAATGAAGAGTTGGAGAAAGTTCAACTGTTGTGGAGTAACGACCCTGTAGCTCTTGTGTATATGACGGGGTTTAAAGAGCATTTTATAATAATCGGTCAGGGAAAAGAGCCAAGTATTTGCTATTGGTTTGGTGGTGAGAAAATAATCATTGTATTAATTTTAAATACATTTTTTACCTTCAAAAACTACACAGTACACTGTGCAAAGGTGTTTAGTAAAAGCATAAGTTCAAAACTTCAAATGACAAATCTGAGAACTAAAATAAAATGTGTGTATTCCACTTAGGATTTGATTTTGTGTATTGGCAAAAGTTGGATGGAATATCGGGGGATCGAATTTATTTTGATGTACTGCCAATTAAGGAAGCGAATGTTTTAATGGCAGCCAATGACACATCGATAAGGTTTTACATAGCATCTATATCGGCTGAAAGAACCCCTGCTATAGTGCCTTTAGATGCCCTATTTACCGTACCTGCCAGTCAAAAAATTGTAGGTGCCAAGTTTTTAGCCTACTCAGATGGAAGATATTATATTGCTGTTTATATCGAACATCAAAACCTGATAAGATTACTTGTACGCAGAATAGAAGTGCAACTGCATCCAGTTGGTAATTAAATACTCACTTCTAAATGCATGCTGTTATTATGTTTTAATCCGTTTTGATAAAATAACTACATAAGGTGCAAATGCCTATTAAGGAAAGGGAATTACTAAAAACCCGAATATAATGAACGCTTCTAATTTTAGCTGCTAGTCAAATGAGGGAGGATGATAGCGACTTGTCAAAATGTCTCGGAACAGTAAAGCGACTACTTGATGAAAGTGATGATTTAATTATTCCATTGAAAGAAATTACTCCACTGGTGTTAACTAAAGATTCGGCCTGGGATTATCACGGAAATTTATTTTCAAAATCTACTATCAGCATTGATATTGAAAATATTATGACGAATACAACTTGGATAGAACCTTTGGTTTCTCCTTTGGGTAAAAGCCATAAATGCATTATGTATAATTCTCCCTTGACTATTACTATCATGTATCTGAGAGTTTCATTTAATATATAGAATTTTGTCTGATTCTGAACTAAATTAATAACGATTTTTAATCTGGTATCCGATGCAGATGGTGGATTGGTTCCCCATCAAGTTTTGAAAGAGACTGCTGGAGCTTACCGGTTGTTTGACGAAAATAGTAAGAAAATAAAGAACATTTTCAGAAAATCTCATCCTAATACCGTGACTGGAGATATTAAATTTTCCAAATTAAATATTGAGAATTTAAAATCTCACAAATCTAACTTGAACGTAAGTATAAAATAAGACTCAAGACCAAGACTGAGTTTTAAATTCCATTATGCCTTGTTCTACCACGGAAATTCTAGAATGCTTAGTTATTTCTGACCTAATAGTTTGTATTTACATGGTATTGAGTATTATGATATTAAACAGGTTGGCCAGTTGAACGATGTAACTGCCGTAACACTTCGGTATAATACATTACGCAAAGGAATGAATGCTTCTCAGATCGTAAAAGGAGAATGGTGGATGAAAGATTTGTCAGTAAAGGTATTTGAGACGTCCCATTGGAATGGAGAGATTGAAGCGAAATCAAAAAGTAAGCTTTATTTTGTAGATTGTATTACATAATAAGTAATTCCTTAATATTCCGGATATGTAAATATATACTGATGCTTATGTCTGCTTACTACGGCTTATTGTGAAAGCGTTCAAGAATGTATTAGAATTTAGAATACAATGTAAGTTATACTACTTATGAAATTGTTATTGTTTGTAGGATTTCTGCAATTAAATTGCAGCGAAGGCCTAGGAGAAATAGTTAGAAGTGAACTACATTTCACAGATATGAAATTCTCCCAAGACTTGAGACTAAATCGAAATTCCAGTATTAATGATGTTACATTTTCAAATATTGCCTTTCGTGACCCTCATAGTCATAATTGTCACATAAAAGGGTACAAAAAGTCTGAAGATATTCATGGCATTACCAAGTTCCGACCTATACATATAAATGGAGTGAGTTATTTTCCTACATAAAATACTGTAAATAAAGCTTGTTTCGCCGTATAAAAATAGAAATAATTGTTTGCTCCCACAGGTTCTATTTTCCCAGTGGATAGATGAGACAATTTCTTTGTCTGCAGGGCGTCATCAAAATGTTGCGGGCTCCAAAGTATTTACAGGCAATTTCGTCGCAGAAAATCTTGATTTGGTATCTGTAAATAATTTGCAATGGGAACCCTTCACAAAGTCAGTCTTATTCAAAGACTCACCCGAACCACAAAATATTGAAAGTAAAATCTGCTCATTTACATTTATAATTTCTCCATCCGCATGCATAACTATTTGCATAATATATGATTTATAATTCTTCATGTTTATTACCAAATATTATCTGCCAATTCGAGATTTGCATTTAGCTTTTCTTTTTCAGGCGATATCGAATGTTCAAATCTGTATATTGGGGATGCAGTGGTTGCTAAAATCAATGAGATGAACATTAGGGACATAATGGCTCATATAGAATACCAAGAAATTAATGCTCCCATTAAAGTACGACGTCTGTACATTGCCAACAAGAACCAAACAGTAAACGTTCTAAATGGTTACCCATTTTTCCAATATGCCATTCTAGACAAGATAATGAAGATTTCAAGTCCCATCATTTTAGAAAATGTAAAAGCTAACAATATTTTTACAAGTAAAGGTGTCACCTTTGGGGATCAAGACATTGTTGCTATATCTAAACTACAAAAGAAACTCGTTATAGATACCAGGAATGCATCCTTCTATATTTCAAAAGATGTAACCACACAGTCACTCTTTACTCAAGCGATCAATGATATTTCATTAAAAAATATTCCTGATGATTTTTGGAGCTCCCAAAAAAATAATAATGTCAAAGTATCTTTAGATCTATCTTCCCATGCAGCAAACATCCTCAAAAAATTTGAAACCGGAATGTTGAATAATTATCGAATACCAGAGGATTTTGTTCCAATTGATTCAGATGCAGTAATTTTCAGTCCCCTTGTTTTTACAAAAAGCATTATTGTAAATAAAAAAGTTACTTTGGAAGAAAATGCTAGACTGAATAAGTATAAACTACGAGAACTGGATATAGTAAAACAAGGAGAAAAATCCAAAATTCGAGGTCATAAATTTTTCAGAGATAACTGTCTTGCTGCCAGCGGTCTTAATATAGCGTCTGTCAATGGCTTAAATTTCCGGAATGACATAGTCCTCCTGAACAGTCATGATTACCATTTTACGGGAGTAAAATTATTTCAAGATATTTCCGCTACTAATTTACATACGTCGGCCAATATTGATGTTTCACAAACGGTCAATCGCCATTTCAGATTAAAAGATGTAATGAACAACACTGTGATTCCAGCTCACTTCTATGAACAACCTATGTCCGTTTGGAGCGATGTTATCTTCAATGAAACGATTAATGGTTTAAAAATTTTTTAATTTTATCTGCATGAGTTACGGCCATCTAATGTGTCGCCATCGATTTTTGAATTACTACACTGCAACTCTTGATATATTTACTTTTATTATTGTAGAAAAAAATTATATCTATACTATATTATAATACTCAGGTGTTTGTATGTATGTATGTATGTCCGTTTGTCCGTCCTCCTTTTTTGAGGTTGGTGCTTCCTCCACCTTTTTTGAGGTTGGTGCTTCCTCAACTTTATATTGCCATAGCAACGGGTTTACATTACCATGGCAACGGATTTACGTTACCATAGCAACGGGTTTACATTACCACGGCAACGGATTTACGTTACCATAGCAACGGGTTTACATTACCACGGCAACGGATTTATGTTACTCTTGAAAACAGGTCTATCCGGACGGGTTTTCAGTCTTACTTAATCAATTAGATTCGTATCAGTGGTTTTAACAGAAAAACTAGGGTTTTATTAATATC
>JAQFYC010000990.1:0-41975 GCA_034694165.1 Tomocerus mixtus | reverse complement strand
TTTAAGTCTATAATTTGCATAAAAACAGCAAAAATGTAACTCACCTCGCTGTAATTTGGAGGTAAAATCAGCCCCCTGTTGTAAAATTGGGCAAAAATGAACAAAAAATGCCAAAAAATCGCGCGTAGCGCGAAATTTTAAACCATTTTTCAACCGGCATTTTTCAACCGTCATATTTTGAGCCCCTCCCGAAATTTTTTCCTGCGTCCGGCCTTGAAATTCTTAATCCTTCGTGATTAGAATCATTATTAAGAAGCAAATAAGCTAAATTAATTTTAAGAAAATAAGTCCATAGCTGATTCAAACACCTCCGTATTAAAAAATTTGATGAATTTATTTTCTATTGAACTTAATGCTATAGATTTAATATTTATTTATCTGACAAAAATACACCCTTTTCTAATATAGTATTCGATATTCCATACTTAAAAATATTAAAAGAAAATCTTTGATATGCATAAATCTAGTCAATGGTAAAGGAGTAGAATGATACATAGTGGTGAATTTGTTTCCATCGCTTAAACTACATTTTATGTTTGGTTATACAAACTATTTTGGCAAACAAAGTGAATGGTATAGAGAATCCATTTATTATCAGTATCAGCCAGAGGGAAGTAAACTAACATATTGTATGTACTAACACGTGGAGGTATCCTATAATCACCCATAATTCATGCTACATTATATATAACTTAAGTTTTCATATCACAGTACTTCACACTTCACTTCTTTTTACCTAGTTCGTGGTAAACGCTGTGGTGGTATAGCTAATGCTATCTGTTACAGACTGACATCCATATAAACAGATTTTTCAACATCGTTTATTACAGATGATAATATTTCTACGACAAGCCTATCATTCGTGTGTATTCAACTATCATTTCCATTCTGTCCCGTATAGAAAAGAATATCTCATCTGTACACAAACATGACTCAATGATTATCTTTTACTTTGGTGAACAGAAATGTCGATTCCTCTGAACACTATATTATGCACTTATGTTTAGAATATTATACTAGTACATATACATTTGTGGTATTATACCTATAGGGAGCCGAGAGCCGAAAAGAAGGGTCTTCACTCTTCACGTTTACAACAAGGTTCGTTTGGCTTTGCATCCAAGTGTTATGTAAAGTATGACTAATACTTTCCTTATTGACTTACTTAACACAGCCCTGTTATGTTCTGCTAGTTAGTGGGATGTCATTTCAGGCCAGATCAGGCTATTTCATATTCCTGTAATAATACTGGAATGGAAATGCATCAAAGTGGTGATGTATGAAACACAAATATTCACTAGGAGTATGTATAGCAATAAGTTTGCCAAGGAATATACATCATCGTTATATGTTTACTTAATGAGTAATGAAGCCTGAGTGATATTAAATTATGCTTAATTTTGAACATGTAAAAGCAAAGGGTTTGATATTTGATGGCTTCTTTCAATTTTTGTGAACAAATATCTTGATATGTTGATGTATATGATTTTTTCTTGAAGCTCTTTTTCACCAGTGTTATTTACAAGAGTTTAGATTTTATTTCGCTATTAGTCATAATTAGAAATAGATTATTAGAGGGAACTTGCCTATAATGTAATCTTTAAGGCCTTATCCTACAGATGGTATTCGATTTTGTTTGTATGAGATGAAGATGCAAATTTTTGTTTAAATATTGTTTCATGATTCCAAGAATATTATGAAGCTTTGAGGATAATGAACAGATTGCAGACGTTGTTTAATAAAAGTCAGAACTACACAGTTAGGTTTATGTTTTCATTTCTTTTGGCTTTGGATCCATTCTTATTTCACGTAATAAATACGATACAATATCTTTTTACAATAAACATCTATGGTATTCGTGTTATAATGTGTGTAGTATTGTATAACTACACTCATATCAGTTGAAAAAATTAATTATAATTAGAATTGACTTAAAATACAAGTTATGTATTTCTGTAGGTATCTAATACAATATTTCATGTCATTGCGATTACTGTACCCTTAAGTTAAGTACAGAACAGTCCGGTACGGGTAATTATAAAGTAAATATCTATTCACAATTACAGTTATAATAGTTACTGTTTAAGAAATTAGACGATTAAATTAATTACTATATTACATTAGTCATATTGTCAGTATAATACATAAAGTCAGTATATTATAATATACCTATACAACAGTACAGTAGAGTACAATACAGGAAGTAGGTACATATTTACCTATACATAATATATTAAAGTTAATGCTATACAACACAACGAAACAACGAACGATAAACAAACAATACAATACGATTGATTAGATTAGGTAATAATTAGCTACTTATTGTATATAGGTTAGTATTAGTTTGGTATACAATACAGTATAGTACATAATATAGGTAATGTAAGTAATTAATAATAATAATATAACAAATTAAATTAGCATACTCTACAATTACACTCGACCATCTCCCTCGTCCCGTTGGACTTAAAATCATGAACACATATGGAAGGCCAAACGGTCACTTGGATTTGGATTGGAAAATACTTTATAAATGTAAGGTACATATTTAATCTGAAACTCTAGCTCTACTATTAACTTATTTATCTCTGTCCTGTATTCTCTACACTTTAGTGAAGAAAAGTACCTACCTACATCACACATAATATATGTATGATAATGATATAGAGTACAATTCAGTACAAAGTGGCATCAATGATCAATATGTGTTTATATAGAGTACTAGAGTGTTAAGTAAACTGACTAAGTGTTTATAGTTATATAATTGTAGCCTTATAGTATATTAGTAGATAAATATAAAAGTTCAAATGAAATCAGAGTTTGTCATTATCATTAATATCATATCAGCTATCAAATATCAACATGACTTGAGGGATCGAAGATCGAACAAACTAAATCATGAATCACTCGGGTCGAAATAAGAGACTTGTAGTGTAATCTAAGTGAGTGCTGGATGATATGACACAACAACTCATGACATGACAGACAGACAGATTTTAGAAATGTATTAATTAATCTACAATACTTAAGTATTATACAAAATAGAATGTCTAAGCTACATACACACATAGGTAATATATATAGTACTTAAGTATTAACTGATGTGATGTGATGTGATATACCATACCATAAGTAATATGGAGATGGATTGGAGAGTTTGGGAAGAGGGATGATGGAAATGAGACACTGTTCGAAATTGCAAATTCATTATACATAAATACGATCTAGTTAGGATACGTAATGAAGGAAGGACGTTAATAAGTAATAATGGTATGCAATAATAGTGACTTGGATTGGATTGGAGTTGGATTTGACTTGATATTAAATTACATTACATTACAATACAGAATACAGTACAGTACAGTACACTAAACAACCTTACAAAGCTGATGTTATTGTATTTGTATTGTATATATTATACATTAGTCTATCTATAGTATAGGTACTTATACAAAGACATAGGCTACTATGTAAATGTAAACTATGTCGTATGTATATTTATCTAATGGCTAATGGTAACCCTGTTCGAAGGTCTGCTGATTTGATTTATCAGTCGATGATGAAATAACGAGGAAATTTTGATGGGACAAGACACAGCTGAATTGAATATAGTGACCAGACTATATTCTGTTAGTATAAAGGCAAACAACATTGGAGCAATTGAATAATAACATTATTTTGTCCAGTCATGGAGTTGTCAAAGGGTTGCTTTAGTTTGTTTGTTAGTGAGTTTGCCTTGATGTGTGCTTTTGTATGTGTCTCGTTTTGTATTCTTGTTTGGCATTGGCTTAAGCGTGTGTTGGGCTTGTTTCCTCGTTTTCCAATTTCATGCGACGATTTCTGCTGGACTGATATTAGTATTTTGTTTTGTCGTTGCGTAGAAAAAGACTATATTACAATATTTTCTACACTTTCTGCTTAAAGTTTTGACCATATGACCAGATGACACGAAAGGAAGGATGCGATGTGTTGATTTCATATGATAAGTCTATGTACTTAATGAAAGGCAACACGACGATAAGAAAAGACGACGGCGACTCTAGGACGACTCGACGGCGATTAGTCAGCAATTATCATGGGAGTTACATTAAGGGAACTAGAGTGATGATGATATTCGTCAGTGCCGACATTTCCGTCACAGTCGACGCTGCTTCCACTACAACTGTCGACAGAACTGATGGATTCTGTAGATGACTCCGTGGAATGACTTGCGACACCTTTTAGCTTGCTCTCGAATTCGACTAATTGCCCCATAAAATTTAAGTTTGGCGAGATGATCCGGCGATAGCGCTGGACGAATGCGTAGGCTTCCAGGGTACTCAAATTAATGTGCTTCATTATATAGGCAATGGCAATAGTGGGCGATCGGGAGATCCCGGCGTGACAATGGATTAAGATACTCGAACCGGATTTACGGGCTTCCTCTGCAAATTCATACAAACAATACAGCAAGATTAGATTTCGTTTCTTTTAGCATTTCAATACATCACAGACATTTATCACTATCATTCCCTTTCCTAGACTACTCTCATCTGAACATGAATAGATTTCCGACTTCCTTCCTTTTATTACTTTGTTTCGTGTGCGACTATTATTAGTAAACTACTCTATTTAGCTTTAGCTACACAAATGTAGTTTATATAAATATTGAGCTGAAATCCTCCTAATTTGGCCATATTTTTGCGTTATAGTATTTTACTGCCTTTGAACCTTACTATCAAATGAGATAATTTTGCCTACTTGTGTTTTATTGTGTAGGTTTTTCAGCAAATGTTTTGAATAATTTATAATTGTGATACATTTTTAGTCTTTAGAAGATATCCTCGATGTATTATTGTACGAATATTATTTAGAGTGATAAAACTGGTAAAGAGAATAAAATACGGGGCACTGACATACTTTGGTTGAAATGATTTCAAAGAAAAGTAAATAGACTAGTCAATATGAATCATGTCCATATCCGTTATGTAACGATAACTGAGTTATGTAATTACATACAATACCTACCTAGTACGTTTGCAAATAGGACGTAACCTAACATGTTATAACACATGAAATCGTAGACGCAAATAATATGACACTGTTTACTATAGATGTACGTCACATCCTTTCCCCAACTAAATAAAACTGTCTGGAATGGAAAACCTGGCCCGATAGGCGGAAAATGTAATGTGACTTAGGTGATATGATGTAGGTAGTTATAAGTATTAATAGAGGAGATTATTAGGTACTTAGCAATTGAGAATTGTAAAGTATTGTTACCTATGAATTCGTATGCATCATCGAAATATGGTGCGAGGTTTTCGCAAAGGTTGTCCGACACGGGTATCAATTTCCTTCGGAATTCCTGTTCATTATTTTCTGTATTAGTGCTATCATTAGTACAAGCGGTTGAATTGCTGTGGTAAGAGTTTGGCGAATTCGTTGTAACAGATAATATGAATCGAATTCCTAATTTCTTGAGAAGCTCGCAGTCTGTGGAGTCCCGGGCGTTGCCGACGTAAAGGAAAGGGAGTACTTGCGTGGGTGGCTCGTTTTCATAGCTTTCGATACAATTCGGTGTGGAAGCCACTGGAGGGGAGAGGGGCGGGAGAAGAGGGCACGGAAGAAATGGCGTCGTCGGGGATGTCGCTGACATACTGAGATTGAGATCCTTACGGTTGTTACACGAGTCGCAGAGGTCACGGTAGTAACGCGTGAATTCTTTGATTCCGCCTATAAACACAAAAATAAAGTCATAATCAATATACATTGCTATTTTACTTCCTGTATTATGTTGCAAAACATTTTTATTAATGTAGAATGTAGAAGTATTCAATTTCATTGCCACAACAAATCTTTTGTTCTATATAGTTTCCTACTATACTACACAAGAAAGATAAAGTCACAGAAAGGTTACATATAATATTGTAAACAAATACTATAACGCGACCACGACGCAGAAAAGTGTTTCATCGAATCGAGTATTGTCAACACCCAAAGAAGTAAACATCATATTTTTAGGCACAAGCCACAGCTACACATTTTGTGACAAAAAACCTGGCTTGACTCAATTTTAAGAAAAAGAAAGCAAGAAGCGAATAAAAAGATGACTTTCAACTGAACTGCTTGCAAAACGACGGAGATTCTTCTCTCCCAATGTCCCAAAACAGTTTCCAATCTTTTATTAGAATGGAATCGAATAACTTAATGAAAATAGGAGCAGTTACATGTAACATTCTATTCCATTTTTTATTACAGTAGAGTCTAAATAGTCCCTATCCTTATACTGTATAGAGGACAGAATGAAATTTACACTTAGGAAAAGACGCCAAATAGTCTAGCAGTTATATCATGAAGCTTTTATCGCTCATTTCCAAGAAGAATCTTCAAGGAGGAAACCTGTGAATCATTTTCTACGAAAATCTTTGGGAAGAAATAAAATACATTCTTGCATACATAAATGAATACATAGTTAAACAATCTAAAACCTACTAGCATATAACCACTATTATGTATAATCTAACTATCCAAACATATAGGTATACTAGTACATAGTAGCCGCGAGAAAATTAACTTTACTATTCATTACGTTGTAATTGGAATATAGGTACAAAGATATTGTTTCCACTTTGTTAACTAACTTCTGTTATGCTCTTCTATAGTCAATCTCCGAAATTCGCGTTCCCTTTAATTTACCCAAATCAAAATCACGAAAGAAAGATTTTCCTTTATTCTTGTTCTTGCAAGTAAATGCAATCAAAACATAAGCGAACCAGTCAATCAGCAAGTAGGAACATGATTGTTTTTCGTCTGGTAGCGATCGCGAACATATGAGGCTTCTTAATTAACTATTTCATTTTTCTACTTTCCATGTAAATTACCTCATTGTCTACCTGCTGTGCTCTGCTGTTCTGCTAAAAGTTTATTTGGTTCAATCTCAATCCAAAGCAATGCAATGCAATATCTTGTTAATAATAATAGGGATAATGATACCGCAGCACTGTGTAGGACCAGACCAGGTGCAGATTATATTAGTAAAGTAATGGAGATTGGATTGTTTTACAACCAAATCATCTCTATCTCACATGGTATCGTATAAAATAAAAAATGCTATGACCCTGGCTTGGCTTGGGTATGATGATCTGGTCATAAGGAAAGGTAGATTGAGTTTGCATTATGTTTTAATGCATGCATGCACCGTGCACTTATGAATGAGTCATAAATGTACGGAGCAGAACTTTTCACGAAATCGCACCTGCTATTTCATCTGGCATGGCAGATTACATTATCAACACATACTACAAATGCACGATATGCCTAACTAACAGTTCAAATATTCAAATCCCCCTTGTAAAACATTTCATTATGTTTGACATGATCTTTCTGATTGTAAACAGTAAACAGTAAAATCTCTTGCTGTGAATTCCAATATACAGATAGAAAGAGAGAAATAAAACTTAATACTTGTAAATGGTAAATGGTTAAGCCTTGTGTATACCTACCTGTTTATTTTATAAAGCTCGCAAAGATAACTTATCCAAAGTGTTAAGAAATAACTTGATGCTAATTTAGCAGGATAAAACTAATACTTTAGTACAATCTGTAGCTCGAAACAGTTTGAAAGTTTGAAATGTATTTATGTGCTCGCTGATGTAGAAATTGTGGAAGCTAGGAAGCTACACATATACTCTAAAAATACTAATTGAGCATTTAGATAATGAAGAAATAAATAACCACAAAACACGTACTTAGTATTTCTACGTAAGACACGAACGGAACTTTTACTGGAATAATGATGGACAATCAGAAAACCGCATTTGATGACATTAGTAGCTAATGAGTCGGTTCTTTTCCTCTTATCCAATACTGTATGTGCATAGAGCGGGTTGGCCCGTCTGGATTTAGCTATTATATAACAGAAATAAATTCTAAAAGCCACTACACAACAGTACACTATAGTATAATAACTACAGTCAAGTGAAGTCGTTGGATGGAGTGAGTAAACTGAGTACTGTTTAATGTTTAGGTAACATGAGATTTGAAGTGGGTAGTAAATAAATGGCAAATGAAAAAACAATTAAAGTGAAGATCCGAAGAGCGGAACGTTCGACTACATTACACTTGCACTATTAGGAAATCTCTGATAGAATACCCATCCCTGTAGGTATAGTTAAGTTAAGTTCACCAAACAAAACCAAGGCTCGATGTTAAACCACTTTATCTATTTATACAATAAAGTAAAGTAATAGCTTTAGTCCAGGCCAGGCTAAGCTTAGGTACTTACTACTTACTGTGCTGTGGTCTGGCCTGGTGGAAGTGCGGCTACTATTAGTAACACGAGTCTTCTAACATCTAACACATATGCAAGTACTTTCAGATTATGTAGCAAGGACTGGCCTAGTGAATAAGAATAAGTAAACCCCATAAATGGACCCTATAGGCTCATAAATTTCCCACTAAATGGTTTGCTTCTATCTTTCGGAAGAACGCCCTGTAAACTTAGACACTACATTACACACTGACATGACACTACTCCTCTCCACACAGTTAAATACGTTATATTAGTAGGCTACTACCTAAATCACATACACATGTCTTCCCCATATAAAAGTTTGCTTCAGGTTATTAAACACGCATACTTATACTTATATACTGCATACGTTGCTTACATAATTCACAAGTCTATAAACATTGCCCGACTGCTGGGGATTAGAGATTCCCGTTGAGATCTACGATGTTATACAAGACTACCAACCACCTAAATGCATTCAGAGATATTATATTAGTGCTTAGGTACCTTTCCTTCTATTTGTAAATTGTAAGATATTCCGTAATGATAATGATAAGTCACCGCACTCGTATTTGGATTCGCTGGAATTTGTGTAAAAATAAATGTACCCAAAGCTATGTTTACTATTTATACGAATGCTACATTAAGTACCTATCTAAGCAAAGAAGTACCTATGTAAGCAGGTAGAAGTCTATTATGTACACACGAAAGTGGAATACGTTTGAAGTCTCACGTTTTGATGAGATCACTTTATCTAAGTAGTCAGCCTTATGGGTACATAGAATACCGTACACACTCACACAAACGTATACGACAAAAGAGTTAGTCATAGCATAACTAGCCCAGCAAGCAAGCAACCCTCTCTAAATTAAAATGTATAATGTATCATCTAGTAGCAATGCAATGTGAATAAACGTTATGTAAATATGTAAAATGTATACAATACATGTAGCATGCATTATGTATGCATGCATTTATATATTAGTTTTACTATATATGTCACTTAGATATATATTCTTAGTTTACTTTGGCAGATATCTCCCAGTGGATTCGATTGGATTAAACGATAATCCCTGATTCGGGACCAAACGAACAGAACAGCAAATAAATTTTATGTAAACTATCTCTCCACAATTTACAGTAGTAAATAAATATCTCACTTACCGAAATGTAAATTAAGGGATGGATGCACCATAACTGTATATTGCACTTGGGCGTGTGCGTATAAAATACTATTTACTTACTAGTATTTACTTTATATATATGTATAAAAAATATTTAAATCTCTGTAAGTACTACTAAGTATTTAGTAGTGTATCGTAAATTGCAACGCTTTTGCACAAAGTAAGGATTCACTCACTGTTAGAAATAAGTTTAAAGTTTTCCTTTGTGTATACATCTAAATCTAAACTATTGTAACACTAAAACAATGGGAGTACATGAACCGTTTCCAAAGACAGCACACTGAAGACTAATTCAAAACAATAGTTCAGTAGGCAGACAGAATGGCACTAAAATACTAAATGAGTGTAAAGGAAATACATATGCTAATTGTAAGTAGCAGAGTTATTGTATTGTGTATTCGTAAGATATATAGTACAAGTCATAAGCAGTATTACTTATTGTGTTTAGTAAGACATGCCAAGCCAAGCCACGACACGTAAGTATACGCAGAAACTATAGGACTATGTATTTCTCGATAGAAATTCCAAGAATACGTGTTTGCAACGCAACCAGAGGATTAATCATCTCATTTCGTAGTTTGGCTGTGGTCTGCTGTTACACTACTGTACTACTCTCCTAATTTGTAACTAGTTATTATTATGCATTAGGTAGCTCAAGTTACTTAGGTTATTTATGTATGATACATAACTATAATTCGATTGCATAATTTACATATAATATAGGTACGTACTATACCTACCTACTATTGTACAATGTTTACAATGTGCGTTCAGCTAATATTCTTTCCTTCCTCGAAATTGTATTTTGTATTCGACAGGACAGACTGCATAGTTTATTTTATCACTGGAGGACTCGTCTCTCGAGAAGGATATACTTATAATATATCCGTTATAATTTTAATTCCTTCCACTCCACGCCATATTGCTTTCCTTACATATTGTGTTATTGACTATTCCGTTTCCTCTGAATACACGTTTCCCCTCATTCTGTTGAAACTGGGAAAGAAAGGGTTGCCACTTCTGATAAGACTCCTGGTAGTATTGTATGTAAGCATACCTAGCTGTTTCTCTTCCTCTCGCTCATTTCAGTTCCCTCTTAACGTTAAATAATACTACAAAGACTTCTTACGAAAAAATACTCCATTTTGAAAAAGAAATTCCTCTTTGATTTACAGTTAGATACTTTATAAGTCTACTTAAGCACTTCTCCTTATTTGGAAAATTAGTGTTTTACTTTTAGCGTGAATGATGAAAAGGAAAGAAATGAAAGCAGAAGCTTTGTATACATCCATAGGTACCTCACAACAAACACAAAATAAGTATTATAAGAATCTGCCTGACGCACACTAACATGACCGTGACTGGATTGGAATATACGTACCTAGAATAAGTCTTTATGAATGACTATTCAAATAATTTACTTGTATTCGTGCCTACGTGATGTAGTTACCATACTATTGTCAAAATGAGTAGCTCAGTAGTGGTAGTGGTACCTCAGAATTACAATGATGATTTTATACCTTAATACACGGTTTGATATAATATACAGCTAAATTAAAGGCAATATCAAACCGTGTAATTTTCATCATTCATACTATAAATATCAGAACTTATTAATACGTTTTCCCATTCAACTTCGTCATTGCCTTCTTTAGCAACTCAATAAGGAGAAAAATGAAAGACAGCTTCAGGTCAGGATTAGTTACATGTGACTGTATGTAAAAAGTTTATGTGTAAGTATCTATAAATACTATTTAGCACATTGAGTTGTACTTTCCTGTAGTTGAAATTTAGTAGGTAAAGCATTATGACTTTTCTTAGTCATTTCTTTTCAATACTTTTTAAAGGGCAAGTCTCTTTATAGCATACCTATTTAATTTACTCTATTTATGAACCTCTCTGTAATAATTTAAGTAATATTGTCAAGTCAAGGCTTATTAAATTGGCTAGTAATTTTATATGAAAGCTTATAGGTAGTATTTAGGTGTTTAGTAATCGTGTTATATAAACTGAATGGAAAAATTGGACCCTCCTCCAAGTCCAAGTCTAACGAAACGTAAGCTAATGCAATGTAACTATGCATTAAATCATTTCAAACAGCTCAGGTGTGGTGAGCGAGACAGCTATGATTCATTATTACTACATAAACCCATTTACATTTTCCATTCGCACTTTTGCCCCCACTACATTTACATAGCTTAGTGACTGACGTCTTATAAAAGTACCTAGGTATGAAGTATGAATGCCTGGTCCTGGTCTGGTCTGGCATGATACTATTATTATACTGTTATTATAATGTTAGGTATGTATGAGTTTTACACTTGACTAAACAACCTCCTTAATGCGATAGGATACAATTTGCTTAGATCTAGCTTGCGTAAGCGAAAAAAAGCATTTTGCATAAAGCGAGGAAGAAAGAAAGGAATTAGATTATGTATTATAATGGTAAAAGGTTAAAGTTGAGTTGAAACGCTGAAAGATGCCTTTAGGATTTTTAGTAAGTTAAGTTAACTATCACATCATATAGGTATGCACCACGATCACCCGATTCTAATCCTCAAACTCAAGAATGAAAAACTGCATGCGTTAATTTTGTTATGTCCTGAATTGTAAAATATTGGGGGCATGTCATGTCAACAAAA
Organism: Tomocerus mixtus; assembly: GCA_034694165.1. NCBI lineage: Eukaryota > Metazoa > Arthropoda > Collembola > Entomobryomorpha > Tomoceridae > Tomocerus > Tomocerus mixtus. The sequence goes on along the minus strand of JAQFYC010000990.1, from coordinate 29,874 downwards.
GATTTATCAACGTATACTGCATAATGAACTTTGTATGAAAAAGTCTTGTGATATCCTTTATTAGATAGTAAAGGAAATAAATCTATATTTACTGCTTTTCTCATCACTATCACTACTTTCTCTTCCATTGGCTGTCTGCATACATACACATTGTATATTTAGAGCCAAACAGTAAACACTAATAGGAATTATATCTACTTTAGGCTTTACCTTACCATTTACTTTTACTACTATGGTTTCATGCAAACTGTAATATTGACTTTTTATATCCCATGACATAACAACAAAACACTGTAGTACCGTAGCTTTTTCCATGTTTGTGAAAGTAGACTAGTTCTATTTGTATGTTCATATTTTGTTCGCAACTATGTATTTATTTCAGCGTGGGAGGACACTTTTCTTGTTCGGATATGCTTTCCTGGCTTACTTACGTAAGCTAAACCAAATTTCTATACTTACTAAAACTTACTACTTATGGAACAATATATATTATCTGCATTTATCATACATGCCTAGGATATTACACCTGAAACGCTTAATTACAGGTTGGTTGGGGTTCAAAAAGCAGCATGATCTGATTTTGCCAAACTGATAATTAAAATTCCAAGGCATATTATTTTGATACAAGGAGTTAAGAGATACATTCTACTAGAAAATGTCACAAATTACAGTTGACAGTAAAAATCCTGTTTTTAGTTTCATTTCAGTTAATTACAAACCTAATTACCAAAAGTAACCTAACTAACTATATATGCAACTATGGACTTATTCGTACTCGTGTTTTATGTATTCTTTACATCACGTTGCACGTAACATGCATTGTGTAAGGATGTCAGCAAGAAAGCTAATAACTTTAAGTGAGTGTCCTGTCATTGTAATGTAATGTAATCTCTGCTTTTACATTTGTACATTTTACATACCTAGTTAGTCATAGTGTAACTATTTTTCTTATGTCATAGACAAGCTACATATTAGTGCAAGTATACAATGTAGACATTCATGATCATGACTAAAAAGCCTTGCTGCCAAAATGTCTGGCGTAGAAAAGGCAAGCCTTGCCACAACACAAGCAAACCAGAATAATATGATTAGATTTACTACAAGAGCACAGACGAATCTCAGTTGGAAATGAAAACGTTACTATTGGTTTGATTTGACTTGACTTCCTTTCCTCTCCCAGTGAGTGAGATAAGATCCGATTTTGGTCAATTCACAATTCACTACTCTCACTCAATTTACAAGGAGATTTTATGTTTACAATATAGTATTACGTAAGTAAATGAATATACCTAACACACTAAAAGCTATTAATATTTATGTAGTACAGGCCAGGCCAGGACAGGCCTCTATGAAACTTCGTATACAAATATCTATTAATCATTTGTATTTGGATAGGAGTTGCGTATGTATAAATATTTAGGTATATTCGCTAGTGCTCACAATCGCATCGGAATGTTACTTACGTATTTCCTTCCCACGCTCTTTCTTATGCTATAGGAATATGGCTATATACAAATACTACTATTTAGAGATTACTAATCTAGGCAAACAAAGCTCTGCTTTCAATTCAATGCTCAAGTACAAGTGCTGAAAGACAAATAGAGTGTAAAACATACTACGCCTGTATAAGTATAACTATTTACTGTCCCTACGCTAAGTAAACATTATAAGGCACACTATAGAATGCAATACAATACATAACACGTTATTAAACTATGTAATATGGATATTCAAAGCAAATAGATAATAATATTGTTAGTATCCTGAATGTAGTGTAGTAATTCAGTGAAAAGGAAACGAGATTGAGATGTCCTACTCTACTCCTCTTCTATGGAATCTAAACTTAGCTTTGTACATGATATTATGCAATTATAAAATACTTTCGGAGCAATTAAAGCTCTCTAATTGAATTTTCATTCATATAATGGTGTAGTAAACATCCTGATATAAATATGACGATGAAGGAATATCAGTTTAGAAGTTAGAACAGAACAAACAATGGAGCTAATGCTTTAGAGTACGTGATGCAGGCTGTCCCTCTTTAATTTTCTCCGAACTAAAATTAAGATTAGAGCTAACTACTTACGTTATGAACATTAATTTAAACATGCATCTACAGATTTCTAAGCATGGAACTTCATAAACTATTTGTAGGTCATTCAGCTCTAAACTTCTAATGGCCAGAGTTTAGAGATAAGACGAAACTGAAGATGGGAACACAAAGGATGGGGAAAGTAGACATGCCATTACAATGCTATACATTAAATCTATCCTAGCTCTAACTTTTGCTATATTGTATAGCTAAGGAATCTCTTTGACAAAATATTATGCACATTTTTGGAAGTCCTTCTTACAGTTAGTAGCATATAAAAGAAGGGAAGACAAGACGCAATTTATTTTAGATCGCATCTTCATTCTTCCTCCTTTAGTTGTATGTAGTATGTAGTAGTCCAGTCGAAAATATCCCAGCGAAACGAGGCACAGACCCAAGGATTCAGGATGTGATGCGATGTGGAGATGGGATCCCATTGAATGAGATTCTCAGGCTTACTCTGACTTTTAGAGCGTGCCTGCCCACGAAGATCCCACACTAGAGTCTAGTTACAACCAACGTACGTGCTTCCTACAAATTCGAATAGGATCCTAATAGTCTGCTAGAATCTGTAGCACTTGAGATCACTCACTCAGTCAGCCTTTTCAAATCTTTCTTACTATCTCCTCTTCTTGAATTGAGAATTCAATGGGAATGCATTCACTACATAACATAAGTATCTTCTAAGTAAGTAAGTATAAAGCTTGTCTATGCTATTGTGCCCTGGCCTGGCATGGCATGGCTTATATATAATATCAGGAGTAAGGTTACAGTACAGTTTCTTGAGAATCTTCACTGTGAACCTTATAGTATGTAGGTATCTTACTCGAACTGAACAGTTGCAACTTGCAAGCAATCTCACAATCGATCTTTTAAGGAAAGGATGTATGTCGGCGGCAGCGGTAAGCGAAACGTCTTCTGCACTTACACACATACATGTAATACTCATATGCAGAAATAATCTTATGTACTAGTATTTCTACCATATAATTATAAACTAAAGCTAGGTACTTGTATAACTATAGTTTTTCCATTTCCCGGATGTAGTTTCTTGATATAATAAAATGGAATAAAATGTTCCATATATACCTTCAATAACTTTTCATTCATTTTGAGCTAAGGAGCTCAGTATATACAGTCTTAGGAGAAGAGGCAGAAGCAACTGAGAAGAGATTCTTTGCCAACAAACGGACGCAACGTAACGCAACGTGCCAAGTGCAACAAAGCGAGCCAAAACCCAACTACCATGCTATTCCACGCCACGCCAGTTTCATTCACAAAACTACTGACTTGACTGCCTGAGACTGAACTGAACTTAAACTCAAGTTGGATAGAGTGGAGGCTCAGAGAGAACACAGAGAATTCAATTCAATCTTCTCCGGCTCTTAAAGAAACTTAATAATGTGCCTGCCATAAGCCAGAAAAGCCTGTCATCATCAAACCTACAGCACACTATACTGTATAGAATATACATTATTACTTGCAATGATATCTACTACAAGGTATTCTCTATCCTATCCTATATGTACTCTAAAGATAATAATAAAGTTTAATACTTATCACTACATGCATAAGCATTACTACATTTGTTTTATCTATCTACCATAGTTAAGTATCTAGTTGTTTTAACTTAACTATCAAAACTATACATATTTATGTGCAGAAAATTTGACGCTCCTTGAGTCTTGAGTCCTTTCCCCAGCCCACCTCTCATTTAAGTGTTTTTGGGCCTGTCTTTGTCTTTTACTTATTCTATAGAAAATAGAATGCATTACAATATATAGTAAGATTCCATGTCCTGCCGTCTTCTCTTGTCTTCTGTGTCTCCACACAAGTCTGACCGGAAAGTAAGATGACGCAATGGTACTATAATATGGCATTGAGATGAAGAATGAAGAATAACAAGTCAAAAGAGATATGAGCTCAATTCTTTTATACAATTATAATACAAAAGCCAACAATAAGCCATTCATTCATTCATTCCTTGGCATGATAGTTTTCCAAGTTACAATAGAGCTGCAGATAGCATTTACTTATTCTGAGGATGAGTTAACTCTGTTAAGTAGTGATATTGTGGTGCATACAGATAAAGGTAGCAAAAGAAGATAGAAAGCTTATTTTGCATTTGGAATTTTGCAATCTTTACATTGTGTAGTACAGTCCGAAGCTGTTTTTTAATTAATGTAGCAATGAATTGAATACTTAACTTATAACATAGCAGATAGTAAGGCAATAACTTGAAATTGATGTAAGGATTTTTATTCTTACCGTTAAGATAAATAGGTTGACGATTTTCCTGGAGAAGGTGCATTAAAACAAAGGAGATCGGACTCTGAAATCCTGAGTCAAGGCTGAGATCACCAGTTCCCTCATCATAGACAATGACGTCCCTCCATTTTCCATTTAGAGTTCCATTGAGGTGACTGTTAGTCTTATTTCTTCTGTTGTTGGTGCTCACCAAATCCAAGACGGATCCGGAGTTTTGAACACGTTTTCTGTTGAACCTGTCCGAGCAGGCGATGTGAACAGCTCCGCGAATATGGCAATCCGAATAGCAAAGGTAGCCTCTGCAGTCCAAAAGAAGAAATGGCAACCGATGCTTATTGTTGCAACTATTGATCTTCCGTGCCAATTCGGCACTGTCTATCGAGCGAACGCGGCTCTTCAGATCATCCGGCTCGCTGATGCTTCGTTGTAATGTGAGGGAGAGACGAAGTTTATCTCTGCGGCGGAATGCCGCAGGGGGAAGCTCTGTTTCCACTGGCCCGGCGGACATTGACATAGACATCGTCACACAACACTTCAAATACGCTTCGGACTACTAATCTCTCTTGCACAACCTTAAATGGACAAAACAACAAAAAAGTTTTAAAATCTTTCCATTACGTTTACTTTACTTATGTTACATCCTATTCTATTATATTGTTCTATACCTTACATATACATATAACTACTATAAGTAAGTTTATATTACTATTATAAATTTCATTGCATTGGTTATGTCACACTAACTACATGTAAGGATACACAATATATTACGTCCACCGACCAGAGATACACCTTTTTAGTTTTTGCTCACTCAAGAAAGATGATAGATAAATAGATAAACCCCCATAACTTTTCTTTTGCCACAAGTTGTAGGTAGTTAGTTCAACCAACAGAGATTTACAATTTACCATTGTTTTCTTTACATTATAGTAATACTACTTCAATTTTTGCAGGATAAGTTTTATAAGAAACATAAAGGTCCCTGCATGCACTGTGTATTGTATTCCAACTTAAGTAAGTAAATATATTTAGTATACCTGTACATCAAAATGATTGCATGACTTTGGCACGAAATAACCTATCGAGCTGCACTACTCAAACTAAAGTGGAGATTTTATAGTTATTTAAGGTCTACCTTTAGCTTTGGAAAGGTTATATGGTATGCAGTAGTAAAATGTGATGAGTTTCGAAAGAAAAGATCGTAAATCCGAATGCAAAGATTATGGTTGATGAGTCAGAGTCAGAGTGTTATGTACAGGATACATATACAATACTGATATACAGTGTGTTGGTTTGGTTTGGTTTTGGTTTCCTTGAGTTTATGTGGATGTGGAGGAAGAGAGACTTATACTCTAATGTTAACTGAGCACAGAGTGGAGTGAGTGCACAATAAACTCTCTTCTAGACGTTCAAATTATAATATAGGCAACGAAAGAGATGACATGTACGTATTGCATTGCTATTTGCTATACATAGTATGCATGGGGTTACTTTTACTTTACTTTAGTAAAGTTCTTTGCTATCTGTATTGCCATTTGCTGTGTTGTGTTCTTGTGTTGTGTGTGCTATTATATTATTATGGTGATGGAATTCTTATATTATTACAAGAGCGGACCAAGACCACCTAACTATTATTATATTGGGACACGGCACAATATCACAAGATACAGATACAATATAGTGTATAGATTCTATAAGAGACTTATGTACATACGTTAGGTTACTTCAGTATTACATAATCTGGGGGAAGGGAGAGAAGTGACTGGGACTTTGGACTGGGACTAGAATAATGTTAACGTGAGACAGGGCGACTAACAATAAGAAATCCTACTCCGTTTTCCAATTGATATGGTAAAGTAAGTAAGTAAAGTAAAAGAGCTCTTCTAGAAAAGCAAGCCAAACCAAACCACCCTTCTTCCTTCAATGCTAAATCTCTCTTAAGAATTTTCCTTCTTCAGGATTCCTCTAAATATAACTATACACCTATGTGTCACATCAATTCTATCACCCTGTGTGCCTATCTCTATTCTACATACCAACCCAATTTACTACTATACAGTTTACGATTTTCCACATTCTCGCAATCAGTTTGCTCTCCTATGTACAGTACTAGTTAAGTTTACTAATGTTCCTATACGTAATACTACTACGTATGTAGTAGATACACTTCAGTTAAGTTGCTTGTTTGCAGACTACATTATGGTAACCTAAACGCATAAAGATTTCCCCTTTCTTAAGGAGGGACATCACATCACACCAAGCCAGACAGGACAGGGGGATCTTTGCTATTTCTACATTTCTTCACCAAATACTAGAACATAAAGGAAGGAATGAGGATTGCATATGTATTTGGAATAGAAAATAGAAAGAAGAGGATTTAGTTTAGTTTAACTTTGCTATTCACTTAAAGACGGAATGGAACAGGACACGACACAACGGGGAAGACTAGGCAACAAATGGAAAGACATCACATCAACTTAACTACGTAGGAACTTAGCAAGTCTGATGCTGATCTTACTGATACAATATTAGTGAATGAGTCACCACACTCACACTGAACTCGCTTAACTAATATCCTACACACAAAACATACACAACCTAGCTAACAACATACATAACAATAGAATTGAACACGGAGTTACAGACGTGGAACAGAACAAGAACAACTGACGATGAGTGACTGAAAGACACTGACATCCCATGAACACAGAAGAATCCTAAATCTTTGCTTATAATTTGCCATTTTATGGCCCTTTCTTATAATAGTTAAGGTAAATATACCTACTATATGGTATACGGATGTATGTACATATGTATATGATATTTTATAATAGACAATAGATTATGTATACAGATGGAAACATGAACACTAACACTTAGATACAGCACATGTTAGGATAAGTAGGGCGAAGAGCTATTTATTGTATCTACTTCTATTATATCTGATAATCTCTCCTTCCTGTTATTCTCGCAATATGTTTTTGAGACAAAAGAATATAATACAGACTACAGACATAGATATTTGGTGGACTGGAGATTTAGTCAGCGCCATGCGATGCCAGAACAGAAGCTAATCTTTGTTGAATCGAAGAAAATCCCTGATAATACCATTGGCTCCGCCTTAACATTCCTAAGACAATTTACAAACCCATCAGATTACATTTTACACATGTATTTGTGAACAAGACTCCAGAGAAGAACACGTGTATACGTAATGTACTTACATTTACCTATCATTAAAATTAACTCAGCAGTTGTACATTGCAATAAACTAATTTAACTGCAAACTCGAGCTACTTATAATGTCTAATAACATTCCTCCCTTCTGTTTAAGTGTGAAAGAAAGTATTTTTACAACTGTGATAGATAAATAGTCGAAATACAGATACAGAGACTCAATGGAAAGATTGAAACCTAAATATCCTAACAGACGTTCCCAAATGTTAATGGGAATCGGATTGGATGTCATTAGCATTTTATAGAAAATTATCTTGAAGAGATCACATCATATGCTTGTAGTATCTGTATGTACATGTTATGAATGTAAAAAGTTTATTTTCAACCTGGTTTGCTTTCAGTAGCGTATCATTTTTGGAAAACGTCCCAAGGTTTAAACTATCTTTAAAACATAGTACATAAATACTTTAGATCTCTACTATATTTCGGATACATACTTGCTTACATAGAAAGTTTGTTAACAGAGAGTGTGTTGCACTGCAAATTTTGCCCTTGTCTTACTAAAGTTTAGAATAAGCAAAGCACAAGGCTCCGCTTTAGTTTCAATAGTGTCTACCGTATCATCTCGTATCGCAAACACGTAATTGACTAGAAATGATGAGCCGATGGAAATCTGCACACATACTTATGTTATGTTATGTACCAAAATTAAACTACGTTTCGCCTACAACTTCCTTCCACACTTATTATTAAGTTCGGTAGTGTACTAGTTCTAAAAACAGAAGTAGTACCGATATGTTTTCAAATAAAAATTCTTTGCATGCAAATACAGATACCTACTTATATTAGGTACAGTACTACTGCGTTTTACTTTTAGATAAGAAAAGAAACATCTTTGGTTGAGAGGGTGGTTCGGTTTGCTTGGTTAAAACTTAAAACGCACTTCTGTGTGATTCTAAGTCTCGACTCTACACTCAACTCTACATTTGTATGACTTTGGCTATAGTATTATTGTATGCCTGCCGGAGATTTAAACTCTAAAGTTCTTCATGCTAGATAAGAACAATGTAATTCTTCTTTAGCTTAAATATACTACAGATATAATGTATGCAAGATATCCTGGTTTCATTAATGGATAGGAAGAGAAATGTTATAGTTAATACTTAAGCGTATCTAAAGTGTACCTTATATACACTCCCTACTTTATAATATAAGAACGAGACTCCCTCTGAGATCTTCTGATCTTTAATAATAACTAAAGTATGCAGTAGTAGTATCATTTAGCATATAATTTGTAGCCTTCTGTCTCTGTCCTGTCTTGTACTGCCCATCTGACTCTTGAAATTCCCTAGAAGAGATGCCGATAGCAAAACCAGAGTTTTCGTCAGTTTCTTTTAGATTCTAAGGCTTGGCAGAGCACATGCCCCTAAGATGAATGTAAATAATGTAAATGCCTCCTAGTATCTCCTTCCTAAATACGAATTCCACTCTTGTCCAGGCCAGACCCTTTATCTCCATTTATCCGATACGCTTTGGTTACGGCTATGGTTTTCTTATCAAATAACTCCCTTGGATGTTATGGCGAGAGAGGACATCCATACTCCAATTCAACTGGATTTTATTATCTACATTCTATGTAGTCCTCTTACATATAACAAATAAGAATGTTCGCTGAGATTTTGTATGCATTTAGCTGTTAGCTATTTAGTAAGTGTGTAATAAGTACATAGAGTAGTACTTATAGTGAATAAATGTATATGTATATAAATGGTTAGAAAGAACGGGAGCATATTAGGCAGAGATAGAGATACCCTTCTGAGATTATTATGACAAGATAATGATGATTCACCTCTCTTTGGGTAATCTGAATCGATTCCCGGGCTATTTTCAGTCCGAGAAGAGGAGAACAGAGGAGAGGAGAGCAACCAAATAAAAAAGCCTGACTCATAAACACTGACAAAGAACTGGAGTGGAGGAGAGGGACACTCATTGTCAAGTTTTACAGGAGTGAGGAATGAATGACGCGTGCTATGGTTTGCTTTCCTTAATGTATACATACATTTTGTTTGTTGTACTGTATTGTGTATGCATATAAAATCACAAATATAGTAGCTACCTACAGATACCTAAATGTACGATTTTGTATTTAGGATAGGATAGAAAATGTATGAAAGTGAGTGTGACTTTAGGATATAAGCATGTCCTGTCTTTGTATAAGTGGAATGAGAGTGAGTGGGTGAGTTAGTATTAGTAAGAGTATTGAAATCGACATGAGACCTGTCAAAAACTTTGTCCCCCTCCAATCGAAACTCAAATCCAACGACATCAAATAGAAAATACGACATTTCCGAGTAGCATAATAGAATCAGAATCTATTGCAAAATACTTCTCGTTCTGTATGTTGTATGTATATGTATGAGTTTGAGTATTTCAATTGAAAATCAGCATTATATTAGCTAAACTTATAAAAGAGAAGGAGGGCACATTTATTTTAGGTGCCCAACCATATTCTTCTTATTCACTGAATTCAATTCACTCACCCCAAACTCGGTACATGTGAGTAAAATGGAGTGAGTGATCGCGATATGATGTGATGTGATCTAACGCTTTTGAAAAGACTATTTAAATAAAAATAAAAATGATCTAAACTATACCTTTAACATTTAACAAATGTAAAGCTTAAAGCTAAGTTTACATATAGTAATATGGGTACAGTAACAGATAAATATTAGATATAAAGATGAATGAAATCTTTGTGCATATGTGTTGACTGTCCTGTTGTAGTAATCAACCCCCTGTTCTCTTTGGTTTAATAATTATGACGAATTTCCCTAAGCATTACGTGGCAGGGCTTCACTTCCCCTGTATCTAAAATACTTAAAACAGAAATAGTTATTTTCATATTGTTTAAAACCCCTTTGGATGTGTCATTCTGTTTTCTGTTGTATTGTATTCGTGGTACTAGGCATGTACTTATTGTGTTTATTTATATAGTAAGCAACCCTAAAAGAGCTGAACAGATATTACTGTGTATATGTAAAATGTGTATGTGTAATGTAAACTCGGATCGGTCTCTATCATGATTCAATTCACTAATGGGTTCGGTTGGAGGAGTTGACTCGACTTCGGATGACCTAATCCTTCATTCTTTATGCCACCATCATATCACCACACCACAGTAGTCCCTTACTTACAAATGATACACACATACACACGCATGACGATGATGTGTGTGAGTGTGATGTGAATGACTATATTGTAATATAGAATTCTCTGATAAATATCTAATCTGTAGCAAAATATCTGATCATATTCAATAGATCCTTCACATTGCGTCTTATATGTATCACAGCATTCCCCATGTAGTAAATAGTATGGTAATAGGAATAGTATAGGGTATATTTATGATTCAGGTTCAGGGGCGATATTATGTTCTGTACTCTGTACTCGGATAAAATATGATGCAATCAATTAGGTAATTCCGTTGCGGCAGCTCTCCCACATTAGCTACCGTTGCCTGTATGTGTGTATATGGATGCAGCTTTTTTCGCGGAATATAATATATAAGTACATAAGAGCCCTTGTCTTTTATTAGATGCCCCTTCGGGTGTTATAGAGAAAGTGGTAGTGGTGGTAATGACATTGCGTACATTATAAAAGATACAATACAATGGAACTCAATTCACGTCTCCAAATTTAGATACATAAGTAGGTATAAATAGCCTTGTGAGCTGAATCTGCCTTATTGACTTGTGACATTCGTGTAGTTAAAGTGCAGTGCTAAACCTGAAGGCACTTGAATGAAAATGGGAAGAAGATCAATGGATTGTATTGCGCTATTGGTGGGATTACTCAACATAAGCATTAGCGATTCCAATCCAAGCCAAGCCAACCCAGTTACAAGCATTATTGCATTATGCCCCTTTGGCCTATTGTTAGATTAGTCTCCGAGAATTTGTATAGCAGAGCAGAGCTTAGCTGAGTTACAGTAACAATACGTTTGAGAAACGCCCGCCTGCCTGCTTGTGTGACAAATGGCAATAGCGAATAAATCATAAGGACAGAGAAAGAAGAAATGGAGAAATGAACTTGGGCCTCGGTTTGCATTTGGAAAGCTTCTCTAGCAATGCAATGGCAATACATTATGAAAATCCGTGTAAATAAATACATAAACACGTTGGAAGCTTTAGTGGAATAAACCTTTCCAGAAATAGAAGGGATATAAATTATTGATAACTACCTAACCGAGCAAATCCTTGTGTGGGCGTATGGTTTCATATGGGGAAACAACTTTAGCGTAGACGCTTTTCAGAACTGAACTCTCTCATGATTTGAACTCAGAGAGAAGGATGAAGAGAAGACAGTCAAAAGGCCTGTCGCCTGTTTACTTCAGTTTGGGTGTCGCAACTGAATTCAATGTCTCCTCCGCTCTGCTCGAAGGAGATCGCAGAGATATAGTTATATTTGTATGTACGAGGAATGCTTATGGGATGCTACAGAAATATTTTCGAAGGAGATGTAACTAAACGTGATGTGTCTGATGAGATGTGATGATTGAATGAAGCCTGTAAAAGACTGGGGAGGAAATAAAGGAAATGGGATTTGTATTTAGGTATATTTATATCCATCTACACGATAGGCTTATACTGTATATATGCATACATCTGTGGATACACTGATTTATCTACTTATAGAAGAAAACTGTTTTTAAACGAAGGATTCCTATTTTTCACGAGTCTATACTAAACCAAATGGGAAAACGCTGTTAGCCATAAAAATTATTAACAGATCGAGTTGAGCAATAATGCGGATGCTGACGTAATGATCAACAAACCATAGGTTTTGACATATTTTTCATTTAATAGAGATTTGGAAGTATTTTGGAGCATAAGCCTAAAAAGAATGACAGCAAACCGCATCCTGCATTACTTACTTTTACTTAGAAGCAGAATGCCCAATTTAATATCCTTAAAAAATTCTCATCTTCTATCCGGACACTACTCGGCTGCCGGAATGGAATGGATTTATTCTCACACTTGCAATTGCAGGTGTTTAGATAAGCATAATAGAATATTATCTTCAAATAAAGAACACAAAGTACTTCCTTAGTTCTTCCAATAAGGGAAGAAAGAAATAAAGACTCGTCACACAACATTGAATAAACTAGATAGAACAGAAAAACCAGCGGCAGCAAAAAACTAACAACTTGTACGTTGTATTGAGTGAGTAAAGAAAACGTAAGAGAACAAAAGTTGAGGAAGGAGCGGAAGGTAATGTTGTATCGTAAAATGTATGTTTCTGTGTACTTAGTAACTTAAAAGGTAAACCAAGTTGAGTTGAGATGACAAATTGAAGGTTATTTGCTCTTGCTCACAAGAGATCTCTAACAAGCCTTAGAATTACACGCTACCAATAGCTAACTATCTGTAGTACAACTACATTTACCAGTTTAAAGATAAAGGGAATTAGATTATGTCCTTAGCTTTGTTGTTTTGTTGTGTTTGGCTTGTGCTATTGCTAAATGCTAAATAGTTAAGTTAGTTAGTATAATATAATGTACGTGAGAATGATTAGGTTTTCCAGTTCCTAATTATTTGCATATTTTTGCATTGTCTGCTTCTATTCTGCTGGCTTGTGCATTAGTATTACTAAAATATTCATTCATTCAAGTCTGTATATTATTCTATGCATATGCAATGCAATGCAATACATATGCGGAAGTTTGTCTGGTATTCTTGCAATGTGTATCGCATCGTGCCAGATATGTCGTTGTCGCCTTACACATACATAATATGCGTTATTGAGTTGTCAACGAATTCTATTGCGGCAATGAATAATAATATTGTTAAGTAGGAATGCTTCTAGTTTATCCATAGCGTTAGAAAATGTTGCTGGAATGACAAAAGCCATCATTCTTCAAATACCTAATTGGCAAGCTACATTAGTTACTCCTTGTTTAGTATGGTAATGGTAATGCTACATTTTTAGTGCTTCCTATTGCAATTGCTTTCTTTTTTACTACAGGCGGATGCGCATTCACTAACTATTAACGATAAGCAAATGAGGACCCAATTTAGATTGCTAATCAAATCATAACAATGCTAATAGATAGTCTGCTACAATTCACTTTGCATGTGTACCGACAGGCGACGATTTCACAACTCGTACTTCCGAATAGGCAGAAATAAATACAATTTTTTAATGTCATAAAATATATTAATGAATTAAATCTAATTATTTATTGTAAGTAATGTTTCCAAAGATCTAAATATATGAATAATGCGTCTAAATGTCACATTTATTTTAATGGGAAAAATTAGTTCCGTGTCCGTAAGGAAATTAGAACACGAAGAAATATAAACTTTTCAAGAGTACTCTTACTTATAACTTATAGATTAAGAGTATACTCAGTATTGGAAGGTTTACTTTTAGATTGGGGTTAATTACTTTTGTTATCACATATCTTTCAAGACTGTTGATGTTTACTATTGTAATTTTAGCAAAAAAGGATTAGTTTGACACGACATGTGTTCTTGTGCATACTAGCGCCTGTTTACACTCAAGAGAGTAAAATTTGACATATCTATAGCTAGATGAGCTTACGGGGCGAAACTAAAGGAAATCAAAGTGTGTCCGCATAAATAAGTAACGAGCGTGTAATATTACACTGAAATGTGAACTTTCAACTGCAGTAACAGTAAGAAATAATATCTATTGGTTTCCTTTCCTGGGTTTGACTTTGCACGAGTTAGTTTGCTTCCTGGCTTGGCATGGCATGGTTTGTCTGGTCTGGTCTGGTGGCAATTACAGAAGCATTAACAGCAAAAGCTATAAAAATAGGGATGGAAATGGTCAAGTCGCTCCAATTTAATGCTCTTCTAATAGTTAACCTAATATGTTGCTTGTACTACTTGTACTACATCTAATCTATAATGTATACTAACTATGAAGACGGGATATGAGGTTATGTCTGTATAGGGTTCCATTCCTTCAGATCAGAATACTATTATTACATTTTTCTTGAGTCACTGCCCTGGCCCTGGCTTGGATTGTTCTGTAATTTTGTACTGTGCAGTCTGTTCTGACATAATAATAAGTAAGTGTGTTCACGAATGATGTGATGTGATGCAATGTGGCCGAGATAGATCAAAAAACGAAGCAGAAGAAAGTTATAGCCTCTATATTATTACTGGAAGACCACGACCACGTTCAGATTCGGTTTCATTCCTTAGTAACAGGAACAACCCTACATCAAATCAAGGAGGGAAGGAAGGGGAAATGAGTTTAGAAGCAGTAAACTAAACTAACGAAATATAAACACAATATGTACAGTTATAACTCTAACCTATACTGAAACAGGAGCACGTGAACTAAAACTAATCGCTGCAATATAAGAAAATAAAGTAGTAATATCTTCTGAGACGCAAAATAGTAAAGTAACATTTGCTCCTGTACATATACAAGTATAAAATTCTATACTTCACATACACAAACAAGCCTTTGGCTGTTTCCATTTCTTGTTATATTCATTTTATGCTTCTACGCTCGTGGTTGGTGTGTAGGTGATTTAAGTAAGGGACCATACGGGCATGTAACGTCTCAAACTCAAGTGTATTTTTGGATCGCCTTCTTTGGCCCTAAAGGAAACACTACTAAAAGGAAAGGAAAAGTATCTCAAGATCACTTGGTTTTTGGATCCTTTTGCTTTTGATACTTTAGTTCTGCTTCTGTCATGTTATTCTGTGTTTCACTCCTACTGTATGCTGAGATATTAATGATACGACATTCATACTACTGTATAGATTATGGATTACCTATAGGTAATATAAAAAAACAGGCATGAGAATATGCTTTGATGAAAAATCTACATACTTACAGCATGTGTTTCATAAGGTAGCATTTAATACTATAATTACTACTACGTATCCTGTAGGTAAGAAATACTTCGTAACACAATATATACCTTTATATTACTATAAGAATATATTTTGTTCAGTTGTAAGTGTTATAACCTGAGATATTTTATAAATTGTAGTACAGAGTAGTGTGTTCTAGTCTAGCGTGCAATGTAATGGTTTGCTCGTTTAGTTTACTGCGTATAATATTATATACAAGCCGAAAGTATGAGTCATCGCACCACAATCAGCCACGTAGTCAAGTCAAGTCACTAGAATACATACAAACTTGGCCGTTTCACTCGACTCGATTCTGTTCGACTCGACTCCACATCAAACACACAAGTTCTTTTTACTTGAGACGAGTTGAGCTGTTATGTTATATCCCATGTGTTTGTATCGACTTGAGAAATTGTTCGCCAAGCCAAGTAAACCCTGATCTGATAGAGAAAAATTTCTTGGGCTTATGCAAGTATCAAGTAAGTAGACTAAAGCTTATACAATTCACATATATGTATATAATATCTGTATATATAAGTATTTAAATATTACTTACATATACATAACTACAGATATCGCAAAACTTCAAATGATAATAGCTAAGAATTCTTAAATGAAACTCATGTGGGAATACGCGAGGCCATAAAGACTCTCTTTTCCTTGTCAGTAATGTATGTGTGAGAAGAAACAAGAGCTGCCTGCTTTTGCTCTTGCTTTTCAGTCTACATAAAAAGTAAGCTAACCAAACGAAAAGATGATACAGTAACTGGCCTAGGCAGGCGACATTATTGCACAAACAAAATATAATAGTTGAAATAGTTATGAGTAAGAAGCTAAAACATAAAAGCTGGTACAAAACAAACAAGAGCTTTATGTTTTGGAATTGTTTGTGCCGATTTTGACTGATGTAAAAAAGGTAAACACAAGATAACATTAAGCCCAAGTCAAGTATATCACTAATAATATGTATAACAAAAGTATGACAGAAAAAATACATTACCTACCTATACAGTAATCTTTTAACTATATTCAAGTAATGTAGTGTGCATTTGTAGTAGCAAAAAGTTATATTATTCTTAAGAAGCACGATATTATTGGAATAGTACGTATGTATGTATGTGCTTAAGTATTAATTTTACCTTTATCGATTTATGCATTCTACAGTACATAATAGAGACTGAATAATATTATTTATGCTATATTATGCTGTATGTATCGTTCAAGACATAGGTAATGCTATTTAAAATACCTGAACATAGTTACTAACTTTAGCATTAGTCGTGCACTATACGAGTAGGTAATAAGCATGTAAATATGTTGCATGTTAACTATGTATGAGGTTTCATTAGTTTTTTATATCAAAGAGGCTATTACTTAGGTACCCATACGAAGTATATAGCATTAGCATTAATTATAAGACAGAGAGTAGTCTAAGGTTATAGATATGAAGTATGAAGTATGTAGAGGTATAATATTATAAGTACATATAGTAATCTAAGATTACATCCACATAATAATAGCAAATGGGCAAAAAAGAGCTCGTATCTTGACTTTATGCTAAATTTACACACGGATGACTCATCGCAAAAGGTGCTACCCCGAGAATGCTACTTCTGCGTCTCCTTCAATGCTGAATTCAATGCATGCAATGCAAGACAGGGCAAGGCAAATGAAACCTTAACATATTCTACGTCTACTGAATGCAGAAGGGAAGGAGCTATAAATTTTGCTGTAGTAAAGTGTATGCAATCAATTCCTTCTCTCTTATGTGCCATATACACAACACTACAGTTTGGGCCTGTCCTCTCTTAATACTTAATACATATAATTCTGAAAGTAGATAGGCGCTTTTGTCAATGTGCCCTCTTATACACTTGTACACTCTCTACACATGTACTAATTTGGGAAGGCTGGCTTTATTTGGCATATCGTTAGCCAAAACCGTATAACCGTTTGGCTAAGAATGTAAATATATTCTCTCTGAATCAGAGAAGTCAACGCTTTAGTCTCTGTTCGAATCATCAGCATTAATTTAAGTACCTACTACAAAACGCTATGACATTGCAAGAAGAAATTTAATTTAACTAGTGCCTATCGCTTCGTGTAATAAAACTTTATTGCATTACAAACTTAATGCGCAAATACTACACTCATGTATGCACATTTGCAATTTTATTATTGCAATTATACAAATAGCAACAAAGTGTAATGTTGATGTACACTTATTATTTATGTTGCGCCTCGTGTTACTGTCACTTACGCGAAATTAGTCAGCTATAGATAGACACCTATAAATTAGTAATCTATTTATATTTTGCACACGTTGCTAATAAGAGGTAATCGCAAAAATCACAAAACCATATGCTTGCTACAACCTCATAGTAGTAGGGAGAATTACTCATAGAATTATAAAATGAACAGATAAAAATGAAATCTACATGTCCTTATTTGGAAATTTTAAGTAAATAGTAGCCAATTACTGGTGCAATTAGTATTCGACAACTGACAACACTGAATTATCTGTAAAGTAATCTATACAATGAATTGTAAACTCAATATTACATGATATAATGCAGATTTAACGTAACCTAGCCCTGTAATGAAGTTAATACTCTTCAAGTGCATTTCAAGTAGGTCTTTAAATTGATATCTGAAGTACTCAAGAGAGATTTTCATGCTACTACGCAACATTTGGCCAAAATGCTTGAACTACATATTATGCAGATAGAAAATAAATTATGTACTGAAGTGAATAACGGGTAAGTGCTCAATTATACTTTGCACCGAAAAATTGAAGGAAATACTCTGAATATTCCTCTTCCCCAGTTTTATTGAAAATTGTTCCCAATATCCAGATAAGTATTGTAAATTAAATATGTTCAATATTTTCCAAAAGAAGTAGAGTAACATTGCAACATGTTACTCTACTCATAACTTCCCTATTAGATTTTTATATGTTTACAGAGTGACGAATTGATGTAAAAGTGTTAAACTATAAATAAGGCAACACAGGCTGGGCAGTTGATAATAGTAAACACAACTAATTTTAGTGTGTTAATATTTACTACGAGCAAATATAAAAGTACATGTGTATTTACTCTGTATTAAATCATCATTTTCTAAGCATAGAATATATTCAAGCATTTCGTGTACCAAAGGTGTTAATTATGAATGCTATAATAAATCTTGCAAATGCTAAAGTGACTGGAGTCTCAAAATAAAGCTATTTATTCGCCTAATCTATTTACTATCTATAGTTTAGGTATGTTATGTACACATTAATATATTCTCCTACCTGCTAATCAATGCTCTGCTTTGTATTTTAAGCAATTCTTTTTAATGCTGGCGAATGCTATTATTATCTGCACAGATAATAAAAGTGATTCTTTTGATTTTGTACATCATATTATACAAATTTCCTGTATCGTTAACACATAATCATTATATGATAATTTTTGTACAGTGAAATATTGTAAATAGCATAAGTATTATGTATTTATTATGCATTTCAGTATTACTACATCCATACACGCATCTGTGCGACTACTATATTGCATACATACTTCAAAAGACAAATGGCCTTTGCCCTGTTTCCATTATTTTCCAGATACATTGGCAATATCATAAAAATACTACTATTTTGCAACATTTACGTGCTAAATGAATTGACGGTAGCAAAAATTATGGATCTGCAAATTGCAAATCACATCAATTATCGTAATCGTCATCCTGCCTCTTTCGAAATAACTTTTTGGATAGATATAAGACTTGAATGCATATATTGACGCTTACTATTGCTGTGTATATAAGTAAACTACTGCTGTATATAACGATAACTTATAATTGCAGTACAGCTTGTATTCTGGATTATTTATGCGAAGCATACTGTGGAGAACACGGCTGAATTGTATGCGAAAAAAGTGCTAATAACAAACGCTAACAAACAAAATGGAAAGAAGTTAACGGAAACTTTTTTCATTAGCAGCTCTACTTAGCACTTTTAATTCATTCACGAGGATCGACTATTGACGCAAGGATTTTGCAAGTATAATTCTTAAGGTCACACATATCACACCATGTTCGAATTTACAATCAGAATCACAACTACACCAAGTGATACAGTAGTGTCTCTTGTTTATGTATCTCATTAAGTCTTTGCAAAGTCAATGGCGATCTTTCAACTCGCTTATACTAATTATACTTAGCCATGAACATACGAACCCAGGAAAACTACTGTACTGATTAAGAAATAAATTTAATTTATATAGGCAGACATTAGGAAATCAAAGTTTGTCTCGCCGGATGAGAGTTTAACTTTAACTTTTAAGTAGTAGATTGACAAATGTCCCTTATTACTGAAAGAAGGGAAGAAAAACATCTTCATCTCAATTCAGAAGTTCAACATTGGCCTTTGGCTACTTGTTTTTTAATGACATTAACTAAATTGCCATGTTACTACGTACAAAGCATACTATACAACAGCATACATTACTACGTAATGTAACGAACAACGTATAGATGATTGTTTCACTGTATCATGTCAGAACGAAAATATGATTCATACTTACACGTAGAGAATTGCAGAGTGATTAACAAAAATTGTTCACCGTAGACATTCATACAGAATAGCTTCCAGATACAAGTGCAAATGCAAAGTGAATTGCATTCCTATCTACTTTGCATTACATACTAGTGTAAAAGAACTTCAAATTATTCAACGCAAATTCTTATATGCATTCGTATTTCTCAGGTATTTGACTTTTGAAGCAAATAAGGAAGGAAGCTGTATGTACAACTACTGTGGTAGTAATTATTACAATACAGCTACATTATAATGCGAGAGGAAGCTTATACATAATTCAAGCGACTCAGGCCAGGTCAGTTTTTCTTTCAAGAATATCTATCTAACTGAATTGTTTATCGTTTAATTATTATTACTCTATTCCCTTACGATTCCTTAATAGTCCTACTAGTGTCTACTAATGGAACTTAATGACATAACTATTTACTTTATAAGGAAAAGGTTTTTCAAATAAGTAATCATCAAATCAGTAATTAATGCAGTGGTGATAGTGTTATAATATGTATAATGGTATGATATGCAAGAACATAACTTATGTGCGTGTGTATGTGTACAAATCTTATCCTCATTGTTAATTGCAAGCTTACTAGTAACTAATTAGTTAACCGTTTCTGTCTAAACGGAAGTCTGAGTTGGAACTTGGAAACATTGGAAGTATGAATCATTACAGTACATTGTTATAAAGTGAGGAGGAAATGCCTGTAAAATTGTATGACTTTGCTATATCTTCGTCGTAATTACCATACCACAATCATGCCACAGCCACAGCTATAGTAATAAAACAAATCAGATTACTACAATATAACCAAAAGGAGTTTTTTAAAGTTTAGATTGGAAATAATATAAGAAGAACTGGACAAAAAAGTAGTACATATCAGTGTAAATGCACTTGAACTGCCTTGGACTAATTACGGGAAATACGGAATGAGTGTATCTTCTTGAGTAACTCGAGTAGAGTCCAAGCAAGTAAATCTGTTCACGGAATATTTTTTGTTCATTAAAAAAGTTAGGTAGGTAGTGCCTACGTACTACGTAAATATGTAGGTAGTCTAGTGTAGGTACCTTATGCATGAGTTGTGAACGTGAGCCAGGACTTACACTTACAACTTATAGAATTTACGTTACGTTTGCTTTAGTTAGAAGAGAGATGTAACGCTATTGTGTTTGTGACTGTGACTAATAGAGTAAAACCTTTCGAATGTGATGCAAGATGTATCAGTTGTGAACTAGTAAACTAAAGGACTACGACTCAACTCAACAATGTGTTGTATTTGCATGTATGACTTATATAATGGGCAATTCATGATATGAATCTGTCTATTGTGATTTGTAATATTGTAATTGAGTGTGAGTAAATATTATTACCATGACACGTAACGTAATGTATGTGCTTAGCGGAGATTTTGCGTGTCTATATATTTGTGGTACCTAACTAAGTAATGGATGATGAATTTTCCGGCAAAATCAGTTCCGGTCCATCAGAGTGACTAATTCATAAAATATTAGCACTATGACAATTATGCGAGGGCATTTCGTTATAATATTTCATTGTTTGCAATTTTCGCAAATGTAACACATATAGTTAGTAGTAAGTGATCTAATTTAGCCGAAGTTATGAAGTATGAGTTCAGGATGAAATGATACATTATACTTAAGTACCTTAGGGTTTAGTTAATACTACCTTAATATAAAATAGAATGGAATTCTTACCTTGCGCTCAGAATTTGTAGTAACTGGATTATTCCGTGTTGAGTTCAACAAATGGAATCCAAAAGCCAGAATATTAATGTAAATGTCCTATTAATATTTGGCAACTTGATCACTGGGTTAAATATTTGTTAGATGAAGAATCTCATTGTGTTGTAGTTATGTATGTAGTTGTAGTATAGAATGCCAACGCAAGAATTCCTGATATGGTTTCCTTTCCTTGAGGTTAGTTTTGGTTTTGGTTTTGGCTTGCCGGAATGAGTATTCGCTACACGTGCCAAAGAATAAAAGTTTGTCTCAAGTTGAATCTCTGGAGAAAAACTCACTTTAGAATAAAATTTTCTCTTTTCACACAGACAGAGACAGGACAGGAATAACTCAGTTTGGTTTATTTTATGACACTTGGATGACAATCTCTTAAATTGAACACATTGCTTTTTGTGTATTTGTATATGATTTCCTTGTTTTGTAAAGTAAAGATTTTAATAAGCTGGAGCAAATATCACCACTACTACTCTTTCCACAATTTGTGTTATGTGTGGTACTAATGAGAGCAAAAAGATGATATTGCAATAATAGTAACTGAAGTTTGTTGATATTGGTTTAGTTTAATATTTACCGTAAATGAGTTCAGGTCAGTTTGCGTGAGTAAAAGCAAAATGTGATATGGAATTGTAGTTTAGTGTACGAACAGACTCACAGTGACAACAGAACTGAAAGAGATAATGCAATCGAATGTATGATTCACTCACTAAACTTCAGTTTGGTTTACGTTTACGTTGATGTAAGTGTATTGTATCTGTAGGGGGAATATCTTTCTGTGTTAGGTATTTGTATTCTTCCTACCTTACTAATACGTATAAATGTATTCTGTATTGTTGTTATCGTAAATTAAATGTATACCTACAGAGATAGTACATAAAGGTATGCTTTAGCTTTGCTTAGTATTGACAGAAGTTGCTTTAGGGATGACGTGTGGTGATCTCACAGCAGCTGCAAGTCTATGACTGAACTGAACTCAAAGCCAAGGCAGATTATACGATTCCTCTCTCAACCCAACTCAAGTTCTACTCGGGTCTCACAGTCTGGCATGGCATTGTAGGTTTGTACGAGTGTGCAAATGATATGTATAAAGGTATCACAAGAATATATACGTATTTAGGTACGTACACAAATACACTGAACGTATGAACGGACGGGCGAACCAAAACTAAGATTCGTTACATACAAACACAGTACTCTTGTATGTAACTGCTGTAGTGAATGAACGAGAAGCTTTGGATTGCATTGCTCTCCAGTGTTCAGGGCGCAGGCAAAGCCCAAAGGAAGGCAAACCTTATTTTACACACAGTGCAATGCTTATATTAAACAACACACTGTATATGAGCTTATATAGTGTAATACAAAAACCTAGTATACAATAGAATAGTCAAGGCAATTCAAACCAACTACGAGTTACATTACAAGGCTACAATGAATATAACTACCACACCACACCAGCCATCAACCCAACAAATGTATGAATCATACTTTTCATTTAGATCTCCTCTCTCTCACAAACTCACTTCACTATATAACAATATTATAACCTCACGATCACGATATTATCTATATAACTCTAATGCAATTCTAAACCTTTATTACTAAGGTATTTATGTATGATGTAAAATAACACTGTTCCTACTGTACTATCCCATTCTTCTGCAGTATTTTTCCTCTCTGTTTCTTTTACGTTGTTAATTCTAATTCAGTAGGCAGTTCTATACTTGTAAAGTATACAAACATTTTGTAACAATGAGCTGTGCACTATTTTTATACTTAATAATGCCGTGTTTCGTATGAATTAGTAAATCATAGCATTTTGGCTACAAATACATTGAATGCAAATAATAATTTGGTCAGAGAGTGAGTGGCTTTGGAAAATTTTGCATATTATTATTTGTGTTGTAGTATGTCTGTAGTATGGCCATGCTATGTAGGTATATTAGTGCATTAGCCAAAAATGCGGTTGAATGCAGTAAACTTCCAACTTATTTAAATTAAGCTTATTTATTCTTTTCTATTTATAATGAATGTATGCTGTACTATAGTTATTTACAGAATAAAGGTAAAACAATTGCAATGACACTGTGTGTACTTAATTTAGTGGGACAGATTTGCAGTGGTAATGGCTTATGTATTTACTTTACCTACCTTTTCGTGATTTGGGATTTGAGATACCTTAATTCCTATAGTTTGCACTTTATGCATTTACTGATTTCAGTTTTGATAGTGCAGGCTTACATAGTATGAGTGTGCTTGCGTCCAGGCGTATTTAGTTAATTAAGCTACTGACTACACTATTCTCGCAGCACATACATCGCATTTTATATTTAGGAAGTTCGCTTAATAAAATTCTTATGCACTTCTAGTTTTGGAGCAGTACTAAATATGATGTATACATAATAAATGCACATTCCCTTTTGGTTATCTATTCATTGCAGCGTAAGGCAACCAACCCAACGGACGAATTGTTCTTATTATTTCTTAAGCCCATTCATTTTAATTGCAAGAGACTATACTGAATGGATTGCCTTGATTCTAGTGCATTTGGATCTACTTGAACCGTAATGCAATTATCTTTTAGTGCAAAATATAAAGAATTGAATCTGGTTTATTCCATATTCCAATGTTTTATAATTACTTTCATCAGTTAATAGCGTAGGTAGAATATTGTTAGTTTGATGGCTGTATTACGTATGAGACTCTGAAAGTACTTAGCTGAAATCCTCATTTGATAAATGCTTTATCACTCCATTACTTACATATGTAGCTTAGTGAGCATATACCTTCACACATTAAGTTATATATGAATTAAATAGCGAGGAATGTTTGCACAGTTATGTACAAGAGCTTTGCAATTTGATTTTGCATACTATAGAAGGTAAACTATGGTTTAACATAAGAAATTAAGCTGCTGAGAGTAAAATATTTAATGGTGAAGTGTTTGTAGTAGCGCAAATTGTAAATTAAAGGAGTTGCACAATCTGAACTGAATTACAAGCATCATTGGCTGGCGTAATATAGATAATGCATTTGCGTATTTGTATATAGCTTAAAGCTTTACGTAAAGGTAAACCTACACGGTTTTTGTACACAGAGCAGACAGTTTGTGTGTATAGTTGTATTCTGCCTCTCGGTTCGGTTTATAAAAACTTGTTTCCTTTTTCTATGCAATCCAGTCGCATGCATGCATGCAAGCGAGAGAATTATACTATTCTAGAATATGAGTCATTCGTTTCAACGAGCACCCCTTATGGGGAAATTCACTGCCAAGTCAAGGCAATGCAACTACGCTGTTGCTATTATACTTCCATTATGGAAGGTAATAAAATGTGACGTCTTTTGGTTGGGATCTTTCCTTTACCTACTTATGTGCTTGCAATTACTTGTTGCGACTTTGCATTACATATACATATACATACGAGGAGAGGACGTATAAAGTTGACCGGTCTTCCGAACTGACCCTACATAGCATTTGTCTTTCGTTTGGCGCTTACTATGCTGTCTACGACGCACAAATTTGTACTTACAAGTACATTATGATAATTTTATGCAATGTAAAATGTAAACCTGATTTATGAATGAGCGTATAAGAATGAAATGGGCGAAGAAAAATGATTAGATAAAAGACTTGCCTATTTCAATATAAAATATATTCTCTTAGTACATGTATTAATGTGTGTATACCCATAGGTAGGGGTTTTATGTATAGTTTTACAACTTTTATATGTTACATCTGTTATTGGTATGGACAGAATGTAGGCATCATTGGTAGCTATTGCTTCTAGCAAGTTTTTCTTAAATACCTATATATTTTACCTACCCTATCTTGCCATTCCTCTTTACTGCATAGTAATTTGAATTGTATCCATGGAACATTATGAATGGGAAGTTAATTGAAGGACACGGAATCTAACTGAGAACTAACTTAAGAGTTAAAGGGTTAATGTAGCAGATGCTGATAGTGATAATAGAGCTTACTTACTTTTATGCTATGTTGCAATTATTCTGCTCAGCTGAAGAAGAATACTATAGCGAAATCCTTTCTTAACGCTAATGCTAAGTGGATGGAGATATCTTCTGCATTGTAATTATTTTGGAGACAGAAAGCTCATCCTTCTTATAATTTAGAACTTAAATCTTAAAACACTCAGCTTTTATTCTCCTTACTAAAAGCATTAATCACAGTAGGTATACCTTGGGTAATTGTAAGTAAGTAAGTAGCTAACTGCTAACGTAATTATTTATAATAATGAAAAATAACAATGAGAATTTTTTAAAATAATAGGTTGGGAGTGATACACATTTATATTTATGCTGTCATCTCACGGCATGTTAGTTAAAGTTGTCAGTCAAACTTACATTACAAAAGCCACGAGTTTGAACCAAATTTTATTCTTAATGGCAAAAAAACTCTTTCAGGGTGCACGGAAAGGTCACCACTGATGACTAAGTTATTTATTTATACTTTTAAGAAAGCAATTTATATATTCACATAACTATTAAGGTATTTGAAATGTTTGTATGAAGTATACCGAACCAATGCGCAATGCAATTGAATGAAAAGAATATATTCTGTTACCTATATAAATTATGGATGAGTTAGGCCAGAAGAAGAGATAAATAATATTGTTTGGCATGCCATGCAAATGCAAACAACTAAATAAAAATACGTAATATGAATATGGTAAAGCGTTTACTTACATATAAGTTATGAATTACGAAATGCAAATGCCAAATACATTGGTAGCAACTGTTTTGCTTGGCTTTATATTTGGCTTTGCTGGTGTGGTGTGGTATAATACTTACGTTAGATAAATAGAATACTACATTAGAATGAAATTGACAAGACAGGAGCAAAGCTATATTATAGTGTTTATAGATTTCAATGCTATTTTGTGCTACTTGGTTGGTTGATGTTGATATGCATGATATGGTTTTGGTTTGTGTGTTTGTGTTATGTTGTGCATATAATTGTGCAGTTGAAGTCTGGAGTCGGTGACTCATCCTATCTACTATTTATGTGTACAGATGTACAATCTATTATCCTACGTTACTATCTAAACACTATCGTGAGTGAGTGAAGATAGCAAAAACTTAATTTTTCTCTTTTCTCACGCCGTGCTTAGGGATATCTGCTCAATTTCAATGTTCATGCAATTGCGATAGCAATTCTTTTAATACCAAACCTATTCTCAATGCCAGACTAGGATAGATTGTTGATTTTTGTGTACATACGCTAAAATTAAATATACACGTGAACACACTAACACACCATCCTTAGGTTCGAATATTATAAAGACTAATTGTTTTCCTTCACTATTGTATTATGCTAAGAAATGAGTAAATACTACTACTAACTGCGCTATAGATACCTAGCATAGAATTATTTTAAATCAGCAGAGGTTATAAAATTGCGACTCAGTCAGAAAAGTTATTATGTAGTATTATGTAAAGTCACGGACATGCAATTCAGACCAAAATGTATTGATGAAGGTATAAATTCATTTCTAATAGTCTTCCGCTTTCCTACACACTTAATACTTAAAACAAGTTGCAAAAAATGACGGCTCTACTAATAAGAATCATGTATTATGTCTAAAGAGAGTTAAACATGTATTCTAAAGGGAAGCGTATCACATTTTAATTTGTTCTGCCCACCCAAGGAGTTCGTATGCAAAATGAGGTAAATGAAACTAGAAGGAAAACAGTTTAAGAATTGCAGCTGCTGCCTAAATAAAGCTTTCGTGCTATTTGCCAATGTTATGATTTGTGAGGCTGAACTGGAACCGAAATAACTGCCGTGCCGAAACACTTATAGGTAGTACCTAAACGTATGTACTACTTTTTATGTTCTGTGCATGTTCGTAGGTAGTTTCCTTTTCTGCACGTCCTTGAGTACACCCAGCTATGTTTACATTACTTATACAGAGTAACTCTTGTTTATGAAAACAAAAATTCATTATTTTAAGCTTTTCTACTAACAGTGAAGTGTATCTGCTATCTGCACAGAGATAGAGTGTAATTATTTTACGATTGTACATGAACATGTAATATGTAGTGCATAGATTGAAATCAAACACGGATTCAAATTACAAAAGATGTCCTTAATGATGTTTTTATTACAGAATCAGTCCGCATTTTGTTTGCATAATAGCAACTGGCATTTGTCGAGTTAATCTAATTTTTTAATCCAATGAATGAATGGCTCGTGTTTTAGAATAACTTCCTACATCAGGCTTTTACTTTATAGTACTTTGTGATGTTGTAAACAGAGATTTTGCTGATATAGTATTATGAATGAAACCGTAGGAAGCTACATTCGCAAATATCCATGTATATTGAATTAAACCAACACCGCACCGGCTGTGACCAACTGCTAAATTAGGTTTATGTATGTGTTTATGTGTGGGAATACTGTTAGGACGTTTGGATGTACTAGCTATCTATTTTTATGTGCAATTCTTCAATATTGCATATGTGTATGTAGTTAGTTGGTTGGTTAAGTAGTTAAGTAAGGATAGGATTTAGAAATTAGTTTACGAAATAAGTAAATTGGAAGTTTGTACTTGGTTTCAGCTAAATTGAAATGAAGAGGAATTGTGACAATGACTTAGTTTGCTCATTGAGAGGCACTACAAGGCCAAATTTTCGGATGTCATTGTGTCTTGCCAAGCCAATTGGTCGGAAACGTTTATTTAGTCAAATTAGCAATTGAATTAACAACACAAACTATATTCACATCAGAGCTGAACACAGCAGGTCATAGATAAGGTATCTTGTTTGTTTATAAAACCTAAATCCTACTTACTGGCAAGATGCGCCTATTCAGGAAGCCTCTGCTTTCCTTTGCATCTGCAGCCAACAAGCAAATAAAGTAGATTTAGTTTCCGATGTGAAGGCTCCTGTCAAAATCAATCAACCCTATCCGTCAGCTCAAGGTATCCTGTGTAGATAGATGCAATGCAATGTAGCGTATGTATATGTATGTACTACATTAAATGCTTCTATTTACCATACCATAATACATGTTTTTGGTTCACCGAAATTCAAGGAGCGCAACAATTAATATTCCTTTGCTTTTTTTTCTACACACGAGCAGTGACATAAATATTCTGAAAATTCTTACTAGAATTTGAAGTGAAATACATAGTTGACATCTTCACATAGGCCAAGATTGAGACATTTTGATATTACTAGAGGCAAGCACATTATGACATAGAATTCACGAGTTCAGGAGCTGTTTTCAGTGCGTGGACAGATTTACGTACTACAATTAGATTTCAGCATAAAACAATTACGCAGGATTCAGGTTTTTACGTTGAAAAATACTACATAAATACTAATTACCTCCATGTACATGAATGTGTTGCGTAGTAGACATATATAAATAGCCCATGTAAATATATTTCTTCTAATTGCCTAATTAATTGCTTATAAACTGTATAATACTATAGGGTACTATATAATACAGATATTATGGAACAACATATTCTTAGAACAGTGGGTATTGCTCACTTACAATTACTAACCTAACCACTAATCAAGTGCATTCGACTAATTATAACTCTAATTGCAAAGGAATCTATTTCATTAATGATGATGCCGACCTCCAGCTGTAGTAATTTTGGGCACCTAATTCGTTTCCAAGAACTTTTGCTGAGTCAGCTATAAACCACACCACTTGTGTATGGAAATATTGCTTGATTGCTACTTAATAACATTGTCAAACCATTTTGTATTGTTATTTAATTCGACGATTCAATATTTTATTTTCGAAGACGAACTCCGCACCTGTATTACAAATACAAATATGAGTAATTGTGCATTCCCTTTTAAATAAATACGAGGGAAGCCTAAAGTATAGTGAGCTTTTTATATTATGGCCAAACCACTGGGGGGAAAGGGGAAATACCTACACTATCTTGTTAGGCATGAAATGATGAGTAATTGCTGTGAATTTCATGTGTCTAGCTATAAAATTGGAAAAGTTACTGCAAGTGCACTGAATCAAATTTAGAGTAAATGCTTTTCCATTTCAAATTCAATTTTGAGTTGATTTGTGCATTTAATTTGCACAAGATAGAGCATAGCACGAACGACTTGTCTGA
>JAQFYC010000989.1:0-41983 GCA_034694165.1 Tomocerus mixtus | reverse complement strand
GAGTAATAGTCATATTCCATGAATATTATGGTGAAAGTTAACACATGGGAATTTGTATGGTGGGTGACTTATGCCGGTTACTGTATGTAAGTAATAATAGAACTATCTAATGTAGAATTATATTTTTAGTTTGTTAATTATTATAAAGTTGAACGGCAGATTTAATTGTCCTTGTTTTATTTTTTAATCTAGACGTTAAACAAAAACTGGAAAAGTGGGAGGAAACTTGCAGAAAATTGGAATTTTTTATTGCAAAATTTCTCTGCCCTATATATTT
Source organism: Tomocerus mixtus (assembly GCA_034694165.1). Classification (NCBI taxonomy): domain Eukaryota; kingdom Metazoa; phylum Arthropoda; class Collembola; order Entomobryomorpha; family Tomoceridae; genus Tomocerus; species Tomocerus mixtus. The sequence goes on along the minus strand of JAQFYC010000989.1, from coordinate 41,706 downwards.
TGCAGTTGCCGTTGTCGTTTTTGGAGCATTGAACATATACAAACACCTGGATCTATTCACTAATTGGAACGACTCAACAAGGTCAAATGAAAAAATCATAAATGTGGCTCGATTCTTAGCCAGGTTTGGATTTGACTTGTTTGCGTTTACTCCAACAGCCTTTATGTTGGTGTATGTGATATTTTATGTCATTCGGGATTATCAGCTGATTCGCCAGAAAGGGTACATATTTAAATTTGTGTTATATGATGTATAATATCCTTAAAGAGAATATAAATATATTTAAATATTGCAGATTTAGGAAAGGAAAGTTGGAGAGCCAAATCCTTTTGTATAACACATTGAGGATATTGAACACCCTGTACAATAAAAGCTTCATTTCCGCACATTTGCCTGCATTGGTATTAATGTCAGCTTTGGCAGGAATTCTCTCGTGTTTTGGCTGCATTCGACTAAGAAACTCGACAACGATCGAGATATACATGCTGTTCGTCGTGGGAGTTCCTGCTTCATTTGTTGTTGTGACACAAACCCTGGTGGGGTTCGCCATCTGCTGGAAAAAGTCGAACAACGTTTTAACGAAAATGAAATGCAACCTTGGAGAAAGCAATAAATTGACCCGAAAAAGGTTAAGGGGGATGAAAGGCTACGGAATGGCGGTTGGACCTATACGGGCAGTGAAATACAAACGTATATTTGAATTCTACGAAGGGATGCTCACATTGCTCTTCACTCTCCTCATTACCATTAAATAACACAAATACCTTCAAAATAAACCTTGGTAAATCTTTTAGAAAAGGAGCTTGTCAATAGTGAAAATCATTGTGATCATTAATGAAATTCATTGACGGACAGACAGACAGACACACTAATTCACATAAAGAAGACAAGCTTCTTAATAAAGATATGACCTTAAGGTCAGGGTCGATAATATAATATGATATGGTAATCTGGAAGATCGTTAATTTAATTTCCCCGGCCGATGATTTTGTGAGGAACCTCAATAGACTACCCTGAAAATTTAAAGTGGATATATCAAACCCATTTTGGAGTCACACCGCGGACAGACAGACAGACGCAACAAATCCATAAAGTTGACAAGCTCCTTAATAGATGTTGATTTTGCAATGTAATACTGTATCTAGAAAATGACTTTCTAAAATTACACGACTATCATTATAATCATGGTTTCGGATCGAATAATCGCACCATTTAGATATTTCCACCTTTCCAGAGTGGGCTGGTTTTGGGAAAATGTGTACACTTAATGTTAACCAAGCCTTTCACAATACAAATCAAAGGGGAACTCTCCCGGACGTCCAAACGTTCGGGGTGGGAGATATAATTAACCAAATTAGAAGTCTTACAATATGTCAGTTACTTTTAGGTAGTTACCCGTGTATCATTTACTGGGAAGGGCGGGTTGGAGCAATTACCATTGTGAACAAATTACGATTATTAATTAATTAAATCGTGTATCTATCAGCAATTTGTGGAACATTACACGAAAATAATATTTTACGCGAACGTCAAAACGGGTTTCAGAAAAATCACTCGACGATGCATGCACCAGTGGCGATAAATGATATAATTTATACTCAAGTATCACAGTACTATATGTTTAATAATTTCAATAGACCTGGTCAAGGCTTTCGATGTCGTATCACCCCCGGTTTTGTTAAAAATTTAAGTGGTATGGAATTGATGCTTTGACGAATTGATTGCTGGTTTGGCTCATAATTAAGAGATAGAGATCATTATACATACTCATTATGCGTCTTTGTTTAGCCAAATAATGATGTCGTGATAAATACAATCAATATCAACCTTTGTTTTACGTATTATCCTTAGTAATAAATAAGCATATTAACCCGCAAAATGTTATTCATAGTCACCAGCTTAAGTTGACTAAACAATAAACCGTGGAAAAACGTTTGAAATCAAATGATTGGGCTAAACAGTGTCACTAAACTATAGCTGCCGCAATTATGTTGATGAAGATAGTATTGATGACATCCTAGGGATAATTAGTACATATTTGTATTTCTCACTCAATCTCCAATTGCCAAACGTGTAGGGCAAATTAATATTTATATTTGAAATCCTTACGTCAACAGCTTTCCAAAGATATTCAATATGGTAACATATTATGTTTTTACTTAAAAAATAAGTGGTCGTGGCCAGAACTCCATGGGAGTGTGGCCGATTTGGCTGAAAACACTGACAACATTACTTTTGACCTCCTCTTTAGAATTTCTATTTCTGTCTCTCACTGTCCCTTTTTTGTGTGATTATCTAACCAAGTTAAACTTAACTAAATTTTTTGATTGTTATATAAAATTGATTATCGAACGATATTGGGTCTGACTCGGCTAGTACATGGAGTGGAGAAAGGTAAATGCAATTGCAGCTCAAGTTAGAGCATGGACTGACTGATAGACAGCAATGATGAAATGATAATGTACTATCTGGCGATGTGGCGATACATAATAAGTATGATATTGAAATGACTCTAGAAGAAGCCTTTTACACTATATACTCCTTACAATGCAAGGTATACTACAGTGAACATTATTATTAAATAATATTAAATTGGGAAACATCGGAAAGCACTTATCAACTGTTTTGATTTATTGAAATGAGAATATTAGAGAAGGACTCGCCATTATCATGTACGTATATACGTATACCTATACAACTATCATGATACCCATGTCTTGGCAGCTTTAGTAATAAATATATTATAATTGTTTAATATCATTTCTGCTGAAAACCCATCAAAGGCTATAATATAAGGAACATTCTGCATTGTATTCTGCACACCTTTTTGATGTATTGGTTGCTAATAATTTTTATCCTGGTCAGTGGCACATGCAATATTGTTATTTGTATCTGGTTCACCTGCGTTTAGTTTTCATATGATACTTAATACCTGTATTCACGGCACAAATTGATTTTAAAAGTATTAGAATTGCTATGTAATGCAGCGGAAGGGTAGCAATAAATTTATAAATAAATGCATACCCACCTTTTATATTTAACATTGATGATTTTTATTTCCAAGCTTTGTTTAACCTGGTTTCAACTTTTTATTATACATAAATGTGATAATTAATGCATGGAGACGAAGCATTTATTTCAAAAATATTAAAAGCCCTAATTAACAGAGTGATTAACGTGGCGGAATGTTAGCAGTAAGTTTATAGTGTAGTCGAATACAATAGCAAATAATAACATTGTTGTATTTCTGGAGATGACGAAATAGTTTTCAATACGAATGGATACAGATCGACAGGAACGAAGGAACTTTTGGAATTTTAGGTCAAAGCCCGCATATTTCCAATTGTAGACAAAATTTTGAGATAGAGAATGTTGTTTCGCTGCTAGAGGAATGATAAGCAAGAAAACATATGTTAACACTGCTGCTGCTAGTGGGAAGAAGATGTAGAATGGCATTGGAATAACACGATAGAGTCCCAATGTGAAGAAATACAATAGAATCAAATGAATAAGCCCACCGAGTAAGCCTGCCTGCCAGAATGTGGAGAAAACCTGATGAGAACAGTCACAAAGCAATTGCAGTTCCCTATAACTCAGGCAAATTGTTCTCAAAAAATTTTCTTGCTGTTTCACTTTTTTTAAACTCAATTTTGATCTTTCCGGGTTGTTTTTAAGCAAATTTGGGGAGTAAATTGCCAAATGGTCTAACCAGAAAAAAACAATTTGAGCTCTGATCCCTGAAGATATGACATAACAGAAAACTGTGTGGCATGCGTTGAACAAATTTAAAAAGGAGTAAATCCCTACTACAATCTGAACAATAGAGTTATTAGCCACTGAGAGGGGGAGCCATTCCCTCAGAAAATGGTACAAGGGGCCGATATCACTTAAAGCTAAGAGCGATAGAAATGTTGCAACAAACAATTCCCCTGGAATAATCCCCAACATTATTACGCTGCTCGTGTCAAAAAGTGGAGTGCTAATCCTTCTCATGCTTCCGAATTTTTCTAGATAAGAAAGGAACACAAAATATTGTAAAAATAAGATTGTAAAGTTCATATAACAAAATATTTGTTGTCCTCAATTGGTATTTAATTTATTTCGTATGAAGTGTAGTTGAATGAATGGAATAAATGGAGTATTATGTAGTTATTTAAATTGACTTTTTCTTTCGCAAGGAGTTTTTCAGAAAAGCAAACTTGATCGAATCAATAAAATCAATAAAATGTGATACCAACCTTTAAATCGGCGATTAATAGCAAAAATCTCTGAGATCACCGCTCCGATTCTATTTTTCTTTAGATATGTGTTGATGTTGCACAGAGTAGTAACCGTCGCCACTATTAAAAACTCTAGGTGCATTATGACAATTGTAACTGTGAAGGTATGTCCTGGACGAAGAAGCTCGAAAAGCAGGCGTAGTGCAACGTAGACATTAATAATAAATATATTTAATGAAAAAACTCTCCAAATATTGAGAGTGACTTTGTCTTCCGAAAACTTTAATTTTCTTTGCTTACTATCCCAATCGAAAGGAACACATTTAAACTTAGAGCTGAAGTCAAAAAATATTTTAAAGTCCAAAAAAGTCAGTGTAGATGCCATTGTTTTATTAAATAAAATATATAAACTAATTAAATATGTGCTTATGAATAGAATTAACCGAGTCAAAATAAAGTAACAATTATATGTATTAAAATTATGTAATAAAAGCTTTTTTATGATAATATTTTTAAATATGACGAATTCAAAGGCTTTGATATGAGTCTACTATGCAGCACGACAAGTTTCTTAGGAAGTTCAGAGTGATACTGAGAAAATGATATTGAAAAGAGCTTTTATGTGTTTAACTGTCGCTTAACGGAATGTGAATTTCCCCACTCTTAAATTCATTTAAGAGAAAACTTGACATTTCTTTGCGAAGTTTTGTTTATACAACCCAAATTCATTCCATACTATATTTTGTATTATATTGTAATTTAATTTGATACGCCTCTTTCTGATTTAAAACTAACTTTTGCTCGAAGTTATAATATGAGAAAGCTTTTCTACAGTGGCGGCACTATAAATTTTGGGCCCCAGGGCAAGATCTATGGCTCTGGGCCCCTAAGGTCCAAAAATGAATGAAATACGTGTATTTTGCACTTTATAATGTATAATAAAATTATAATATATACTTAATTAAATTTTCACAGAAGTCAAAAGAATACAAATTTAACAAAATCGCGCGGAGCGCGAAATTTTTTTGCCTGTTTTGCTCATTTTTTGCACCTAATCTCAATAATATCTAGTCTACGCCGAAAATTTCGAGGGAAGCCCGGCACCCTGAGTCCGATCTTAGTTCGGTTCACATATATTTCTGGATGGCAAAGGTTCCGTTCAGTTTGTTGAAGCTAAAACTCTGTAGGGTAAACATATGTCACACCGATTTTTACAATTATGTTGATAATGTCTTGAAAACATTTCACTTTCACCAGTTCATCCCTCATGCAAACTACAAATGGGGAAAATTGACCGGCAAAGCACTAGATATATCCGGACTGCGAAGGAGAAAATCCTTCGCAGTATATTGAGTTTAATGCTTTTACTTCGTAAACTGGCAGGTAAAACAAATGAAGATATTGTGCATTTAAGTCAAAAAATGTTATTAGTATAATGTTCTAATTATTTGTAATTACGATTGAAAGATTTTAAAAATTTTAGCCAAGGCAAGGGCCCTTGTGGGCCCTTCGGGCCCACGGGCCCTGGGGCATTGCCCCGCCTGCCCTCCCGGTAGTTTCGCCACTGCTTTTCTATCTTGTAATTCATCTAATTGAAACTTGTTTATAGTTTCATCATATAGGTAGACGTCAGCCGATCAACATTAATATGTAGGTACAATATTTAAGTAAAATTCCCATCATATATCAGTACAACAATCCAACTATACGCCAATTAATGGAGAATTTACATCTAAGCTTAACTAAACTTCCCATGTAAAACACAATATATCACGACATTTCATAAAAAGAAACAGAAAAATTGATACCATGAAATACATTTGGCTGCTTTCATTTATACATTGATGAAGAATGTATTGTATGAATGTCTATACTACATTATAATACTCAGTTGCAGGGATGTTTGTTTGTCGGCCCCTTTTGATTGGTTGGTGCTTGCAAAAGCAAAATTCTCCTAATATGTAATCATTGGATGTCTGTCACCGTAGCAACCAAAAAAGTGTAAACAATATATTACTGTGAATATTTACTACTGTGAATATTGTAGAAGTAAATTGAAAAACATCGGAAAGCATTTATATTTATTGTCTCCATCCATTGAAAAGAGAACATTGGAAAAGAATTCACCATTGTCATGTACGCACACAACTCTCATAATATCTCAAGTGCTTTAGTAATGAATATTATATTTATTTAATATCATGTCTGCCCAAAGCTGATCAAGCTTTCTTCACGAATATTCTGAGTTGTATTCTGCCCACCTTTTCTATGTTATAATAATTAATGAATTTTATTACCTGGACAATGGTATAATGTGCAATATTGCTGTTTATTTGGGTAACCTGCGTTGGTATTCAAGGTGGAAAACTAGTTTTAAAATTATTATAATTGATATTTAATGTTGTGAAATGGTAGCAATAAATTTACAGATAATTTATTCCCACCTTTTATATGTATATTTTTATTTACGTTACTTTCATCTAAAAATTATTACAAACACCTTGTTTTACTAATTACTGTGTCTTAAGACATCTTTCTTTTATGGAGGCAGTGCACTATGTAATAAAGTATTTTCCCGCTGATGATTTTTATTTCCATGCTTTGTTTAACCTGGTTTCAACTTTTTATTATAAATAAATAAGATAATTAATACATGTCTGGAGGGGAAACATGTATTTATTTCAAAAATATTAAAATTCCTAATTAACAGAGTGATTAATGTGGCGGAATGTTAGTAGCAAGTCTATAGTGTATTCGGATAGAATAGCGAAGAATAAAATTGTTGTACTTCGGGAGATGACGAAATAGTTTCCAATACGAATGGGTACAGATCGGCAGGAACGAAGGAATTTTTGGAATTTTGTGTCACTGCTTACATACTTCCAGTTGTTGACGAAATTTTGAGACAGAGAATGTAGTTTCGCTGCTTTAGGAATGACACTCATAAAAATATATGTGTTCAATGCTGCTCCTATTGGAAATAATATGTAGTATGGCATTGGAATGACACGATAGAGTCCGAATGTGCAGAAATATGATAAAATCAACAGAATAAGACAACCGAATAAGCCAGACTTCCAAAAGATGGTGAAAACTTGATGAGAACAGTCACAAAGCAATTGCAATTCCCTATAACTGAGAGAAATTGTCCTCAAAAAATCTTCTTCCTGTCGTTTTAATATTTCTAAACTCAATTTTGAACTAGTTTTAGTTTTTTGAAGGAAATTTGGTGAGTAATTTGCCAAATAGTCCAACCAGAATACAGAATTTTGAGCGTAGACTACTCCAACTATCAGATAAAATATAATGGTGTGACAGCCATTGCAGAAAATTACAAACAAGTAAATCCCCATTACAATCTGAACAAACGAGTTATCAGCCACTGAGAGGGGGAGGCATTCCCTTAGCAAATGATACACGGGACCGAGGTCACTAAAAACGAAAAAGGACGATAGTAATGTTGCAAAAAATAATTCCCTTGGAATACTCAACAACATCATTAGACTGCTTGTGTCAAAAAATGGAGATGAAATAGTTCCCATCCTTCCAAATTTTCCTAGATAAAATGGAACACAAAATATTGTAAAAATAAGATTGTAAAGTGTACAATAATTTTATAAAGCAAAATGTTTATTGTCCTAAGTTGGTATTTAATTTATTTTCAATGAAGTGTAATTGAATGAATGAAATAAACAGATGCGGCAGCTTCTATTGTATAGTAATGTTAAATAATTGCATTTTTATCCCAACAATTTTTTTCAGAAAAGCAAACTGTATCGAATCAACAAAAAGTGATACCAACCTTTAAATCTGCGATTAATAGCAAATATCTCCGAGACGACAACTGCAAATCTATTTTTCATTAGATATGTGTTGATGTTGCACAGAGTAGTACCCGTCGCCAGTAATAAAGTCAGAATGTGTATTATGACAATTGTAACTGTGAAGGTATTCCCTGGACGAAGTAGCTCCAAGAGCAGGCGTAGTGCAATATAGACATTCAAAATAAATACATTTAGTGAACAAACTCTCCAAATATTGAGATTGACTTTGTCTTCCGAAAACTTTAGTTTTTTTTTCTTGCTATTCCAATCAAAAGGAATACATTTAAATTTTGAACTAAAGCCAAAAAATATTTTGAATGCGACAGAAGTTAGCTCGGTAATCATTTTGAAATGAAAATAAACTCAAGTTTAATTAATTACAAAAACGAAACACAGAACTATTTTTGGTAAATTAAAGACCTTCTTGCAAGGGAATACTTCCAGCTCCTTGTGTGGAAACTTACTGCAGATTAATAGATATTTAGTTAGTTAGATAGTTAGTAATAAATAATAGAAACAATATATTTAGCTTTTTGTTAAAATTAAATGTTAAGCTCCTTAATTTTACAGTTTTGAAATCCGAATATTTAAAGTGCTGTGTGCTATAATTTTGCGTTCAGCGAGAGTCTCCTGCAAAATAAGACGCAATACTATAAGTTATTTCCCATGTGCAACTTTAACTTCATTATATTTATTTACAATACTTTATACAAAGAAAAGTAAATCAAATTATGCTAATATTTAAATGGACTAGGTACATTCCTTCCTGACGTAAGCTAACTTTTAGCTTACACTTACTTCTTTTTGCTTTTAGTTAAATGGATTTCTCTGCCGCTCAGTTATAATATATATTTATGTACAGTTCATATTGTTAGATCACCAAATATATAGTTAACTTGTATTTAGTTCCAAATGAGGTATAATAATCCATACTAAATACTACACATATTTCTCAACACAAGTCATAAGTTATTCCCATATTTTGAATGTGAGGAAAGTCGCTGTAGACAACATTGTTTCATTGTCAAGTAACAAAAATAAATATGCAAATTTATAAGTAAAAGCTTTTCACTGATACTACGTTTAAATATGACGAATTCAAAGGCTTTGAAATGAATCTACTACGAAAAGTTTCTTAGGGAGTTCAGAGTGATACTGAGAAAATTATATTGAAAAGAGCTTTTATGTGTTTAACTGTCGCTTAAAGGAAATTTAAGAGAAAGTTTGATTTTTCGTTGCAAAGTTTTGTTTATACAACCCAAATTAATTCTATATATTTTGTATAATATTGTAATTTAATTTTATACTCCCCTTTCTGATTCAAAGCTAACTTTTAGTATGTAATACATTACTATATTATTTTGAAACACAACCATTTTATTTGTTTGTCCAATACATTTAGGGAAATTATTCTGAACATGCAACGCCTCAGTTTTACCAATTTTTATTCTACATAACTTTTACATTATGTGGGATTGCCTATTACTAGTTAAATATTTAAGGTGAATAATATTTACTATAAATTAAGGTAATAACCACCTTCCAATTGTTCTATTGTCTATTTTACTTGTCTCATTGTTAAATAAGGCAAAGCGTAGTGTAGATACAAACGAACAATTTCCTAAATGCAACATTAATATGAAGATTGTGTCGTATATTTTTAAATTGTAGTATTCGAACTAAAGCCAAAAAATATTTTGAATGCAAGGAATGTTATAAAAGTTATCATTTTTAATTCACACTAAATTGTAGTACTGTATAAAAATTCAACGAAACAAATTGTTTAGTTTTGTATTTGAAAATTAAATATGTTTAGCTCATCCTTAATTTTATTTTGAAATTCGAATATTTAAAGTGATGTGTGTGGCTATTATTTTGCTTTCGGGGAGAGTTTCATGAACAATAAGACGCGATACAAGTATTATGTACCTATATTCCATTTGGTTGAATTCGTTGCTCATTTACTTTCCAATATTTATTTCCAATATTTTATGTAACGAAAAATAAATCGAATTAGGCTAATATTTAAATGGCCTACATATATTCATCCCTGGTGTAACCTAACTTTTAGTTTACGTAGTTATAATAAGTATATGGATTTATACCTCTTGACTCATCTTAATTGAAACTTGTTTTTGTTTTTAGCTAAATGGGTTCCTCAACCTCTCAGCTTTAATATAATAATATGTTCATGTAAAGTTTGTTCTGTTTTATCGCAAAGCTGATTGTAGCATTTTATCGATTATTTCTAAACCTGAATGCCAAAACTACACTTTTATGTAACAAAATTACATTGTAAAAGCTACGACGTAGTATACCTTGTACTATTCAGCTTAATGATGAATATTTTTCGTATACGTATATAGCCCGCCTTTTACATGTAATATTGGTTGCTTTACTTTTACCAGCTTTCAATTACAATTTCAATTTGAAAATTAGATTTATCCGACTTACAATATAATATAATAGCGATGTAAATACAGATAATATATTATTCCTGTTAAAAGAAATGTCAATCGTCGCTTAATCAGCCTCAGAAAGCCTTAGTCAGCTTCAGAATTCCATAATAATAGTTCAATCACCTTTTCGAGACTTTGCTCTAATACTTTCTCATAACAGAGCAAAATCCTATGGTTGTCACAAGTAATTAATTTAGTATGAATACAAACGCAAAATAATTATCGCCGATAATTAAGGAGCGGAGCTAATATTACAGAGCATGGTAATAAAATGATTTTCAAAATTCAAATTCTATGAACGTATTTATTATAATATGGATTTTTAGTTTTAGCAACATTTTTAAATTGCAACATATTGTGAGGTGTGACGTCGACATTGGAATTCAGCAATCCCAATTTAGTCCAGACCAGGACAATGTAAAACTTTGTCTAGATTGAGAATTCAGCACCGAAGATCTCTAAATTGGCATTTAATGCACCATTTAACAACAGCGTTGGTAATTTTGGTACCGCTATTTAGCTCAACCACTTGGTTACATCCGTTTTGAAATGGTTTGCTCAAATTGGCGATATGCCAGTAAAAAATCGATGGTAGCAGCAACAATGGGACTAAAAAATAAGAAAGTTGTGGTTTTTGAGATGGAGAAATAGTTGCCGATATGAACCTTTTAAATTTAGTGTCGATGATTTTTATTTCCAAGCTTTGTTTAACTTGGGGAAACATTTATTTCAAAAATATAAAATATTAAAAATCCTAATTAACAGAGTGATTAATGTGGCGGAATGTTAGTAGCAAGTTTATAGTGTATTCGAATATAATGGCGAAGAATAAAATTGTTGTACTGCTGGTGATGGCGAAATAGTTTCCAATACGAAAGGTTACAGATCGGCAGGAACGAAGGAATTTTTGGAATTTTTTGTCACAGCTTACATACTTCCAAGTGTAAACAAAATTTTGAGAGAGAGAATGTAGTTTCGCTGTTAGAGGAAGGAAACTCAAGAAAATAGATGTGTATACTGCTGCAGCAAGTGGAAATATGATATAGTAAGGCATTGGAATGACAACATAGAGTCCTAATGTGCAGAAATATAATAGAACCAAATAAATTAGCCCACCGAGTAAGATTGTTTGCCAGAATATGGTGAAAACTTGATGAGTACAGTCACAGAGCATTCTTAATTCCCTATAACTGAGGCAAATTGCTCTCAAAAAATTTTGTTCTCGCTGTTTTATTATTTCTAAACGCAATTTTGATTTACTCTGGGATTTTTGAAGGAAATTTGGCGAGTAATTTGCCAAATGGTCTAACCAGTAAACAAAAATTTGAGCGTTGACTACCGTAATTATGACATAAAAGAAAACTGTTTGATAGCCGTTGCAGAAAAGTATAAAAAGATAAATCCCTGCTACAATCTGAACAAAAGAGTTGCTAGCCACTGAAAGGGGGAGCCATTCCCTTAGCAAATGATGTAAGGGACCGATGTCACTTAAAACGAAGAAAGACGTAAATGTTGCCCATAATAATTCCCCTGGAATAGTCCACAACATCATTAGACTGGTCATATCAAACATTGGAGAGGAAATCCTTCTCATCTTTTCGAATTTTTCTAAAAAGATAAATTTTGTAATAATAAAATTGTTAAATGTACAATAGTGCCACACAGCAAAATTATTATTGTCCTTAATTTACATTTACTTTAAAGATAATGAAATCAACAGATTAAAGAATTTTTTCAGGAAAATAAAGTTGATCGAATCAATTATATCAATAAAAATGCTACCAACCTTTAAATCGGCGATTAATAGCAAAAATCTCCGAGACCACCACTCCGATTCTATTTTTCATTAGATATGTGTTGATGTTGCACAGAGTAGTCATTGTCGCCAATAATAACATAATAAGGTGCACTATGACAATTGTAACTGTGAAGGTGTTTCCTGGACGAAGAAGCTCAAAAAGCAAGCGTAGTGCAAGGTAGACATTAAAAACAAATACACTTATTGCACAAACTCTCCAAATATTGAGAGTGACTTTGTCCTCCGAAAACTTTAATTTATTTTTCTTACTATCCCAATCGAAAGGGAGACATTTAAATTTTGAACTAAAGCCAAAAAATATTTTGAACGCGAGGAATGTGAATTTAGTTATCATTTTAATCGGCACTTGTATTATTTAAAACTGCAACGAAACAATTTGTTTATCTTTGTATTAAAATTAAATGTTTAGCTCCTTAATTTATTACTTTTGAAATCCGAATATTTAAAGTGCTGTGTGCTGTTATTATTTTACTTTCAGCGAGAGTCTCCTGGACAATAAGACGCGATACTACTAGTATTACATATATAATCCATTTAGTGGAATATGCGCATTTACTTTCCTTGTTTATTTAAAGTATTTCATATAACGAAAACTAAATCATATATAATCATATAAGCTAATTTATAATTGCATTATATTTCTTCCTAATGTTCAGATAAGTATAACTTTTATTTTCCGTAATGCATACGCTTCGTATCTGGCAACTCGTAAATGAAACTTGTTTTTGTTTACATTATTCAGCAGCATAGCTGACTTATTATTTCCAAATGCCGCATAATTATATATATTATTAGCAAATAGTATCTCAACATTTATAAGTTGTAAGTATTCCCATTTTATGGATTACCTATGTTTAAACCCAAAAACCAAAACTACCCTTTTATGCAGCAAAATTATAAAACCAATTAAGGCGTACCTAGTTATATATTGTACACAGCTTACTATTAATATTTGTCATATACGTAGCCCACTATTTACATGTATGTAGTATTTAATTGGTACGGTTGCTTTATTTTAATACTACAATTACAAGCTTTACTATATAACTTTCAATTCTCTACATGAAAATTAGAATTACACAACTTAGAATATATAACAATATAAATATTAAATATATATTATTCCTGTTAAAAGAAAAGTCAAGCGTTGCTTTGTCAGCCACCTGTTCCATCACTTATTCGAGGCTTTGCTCTAAGAATTTCTCATAGCAGAGCAAAAACCTATAATCGTCGCAAGTAATTAAGTTAGCATGAATGCAAAATGCTTATCACTATTAATTAAGGAGCGGAACTTATAGTATGAAAATAAAAATGATCTGCTAAAATCAAGTTCAATGAACGTATTTATTATACTATGGCTTTTAGTTTGGATTGCAACATATTGTGTTTGATCGGTGTAAAACTTTGCGAGAATTGAGAATCCGGTACTAAATATATTTAATAATAATAATTGTCATTTCGTATAAACATTATAGTGGTATAAATATTTTATACTTGTAGATTTAACCAAAATATTCTTCTGTATAGAATAAAATTCGCAAAATTAATAGTTTACAATTATCAGATGGACCGAATTCAATTGTTATAGCCAAAACAAAAGTTAATCTTACATTATAATCAGTTATTAAAAAACTTTTAGGTAGTCTTTGTAGTATTGTTAAGTTAAGTTTTATATAGAGTTAAGTATTGTATTTGTCGTTGACACTGTGAATATTTATTATTGAAAAGTAAATTGTAAAATTTAGATCTGTTGTTTTCATCTATTGAAATGAGAATATTGGAGAAGGATTTGCAATTACCATGTATATATACGTATACAGCTCTCATATTATCCCTATCTCGACGGCTTTAGTAATGAATATTATATTTATTTAATATATCATGTCTGCCCAAAGCTGATTAAACTTTCTTCAAAAATATTTTGCTGTGAATTCTGCCAACCTTTTTGATGTTATAATTAATAATGATTTTTATTACCTGGCCAATTGTATGTAGTATTTTTGTTTATTTGGTTCAACTGCTTTTTGTGATACTTAATTCCAGTATTCATAATGAAATATTGGTTTTAAAATTGAAAGAATCGCTACTTAATGCGGTGGAATGGTAGCAATAAAAGTATAGATAAATTTTTAATAACCACCTTTTATATGTAATATTGATGAATTTTATTTATTATTGTCCTTCTTTGTTTAACATGGTTATATATTATGTACATAAATACGATAATTAGTAATACAGATATATAGTGGAAACATTTATTTTATTAAAAATATTAAAAGCCCTAATTAACAGAGTGATTAATGTGGCGGAATGTTAGTAGCAAGTTTATAGTGTTATCGAATAGAATAGCGAAGAATAACATTGTTGTACTTCTGGAAATGACGAAATAGTTTCCAATACGAACGGGTACAGATCGGCAGGAAGGAAGGAATTTTTGGAATTTCGTGTCACTGCTTACATACTTCCAATTGTAGACGAAATTATGAGATAGAGAATGTAGTTTCGCTGCTTGAGGATAGATAGTCAACAAATTAAATGTAAACATTGCAGCTGCTACTGGGAAGATGATGTAGTAGGGCATTGGAATAACACGATAGAGTCCCAATGTGCAGAAATACATTAGAATCAAGCCAATAAGCCCACCGAACATGGATGTCTGCCAGAATATGGAGAAAACTTGATGAATACAGTCACACAGCAATTGAAATTCCCTATAACTGAGACAAATTGTTCTCAAAAAATCTTTTTGTTGTTTAATAATTATCAATTTCTCAGCTTTTTGACGAAAATTTGGCGAGTAATTTGCCAAATGGTCTAGCCAGAAAACAGCAGTTTGAGCGCTGACTAGTACAAGCATGCCATAAAAGAAAAATGTATGACAGGCGTTGAACAAATTTAAAAATAATGAAATCCCCACTACAATCTGAACAAAAGAATTGTTTGCCACTGAGAGGGGGAGCCATTCCCTTAGAAAATGGTACAAGGGACCGATGTCACTTAAAGCTAAGAAGCACATACATGTTGTAATAAATAATTCCGCTGGGATATTGCACATCATCATTAGACTGATCGTGTCAAAATGTGGAGTGGTAAATCTTCTCATCTTTCCGAATTTTTCTACGTAAAAAGAAACACAAAATATTGTTAAAATAAAATTGTAAAGTTCATAATAATATAATAAAATAATGGTTGTCCTCAATTGGTACTTAATTTATTTCGATGGAATGTAGTTAAATGAATGGAATAACAGTGCATATGTAGTTATCTTAATAAACTTTTCCTTTCCCAAGAATTTTTTCAGAAAAGCAAACTTCATTGAATCAATAAAAAGTGCTACCAACCTTTAAACCGCCTGTTAATAGCAAAAACCTCCGAGACCACCACTCCGATTCTGTTTTGCATTAGATATGTGTTGATGTTGGACAGAGTAGTACCCGTCGCCACTAATAAACTCATTAGGTGCATTATGACAATTGTAACTGTGAAGGTATGTCCTGGACGAAGAAGCTCGAAAAGCAGGCGTAGTGCAAGGTAGATATTCCAAATAAACACATTTATTGAACAAACTCTCCAAATATTGAGAGTGACTTTGTCTTCCGAAAACGTTAGTTTTCTTTGCTTACTATTCCAATCAAAAGGAAGATATCTAAATTTAGAGCTGAAGCCAAAAAATATTTGAAAGTCGAAGAAAGTTAGTGTAGACAACATTGTTTTATTGTCAAGTAGCAAAATTAAATATATTTATACGTAAAAGCTTTTCTATGATAATATTTTGAAATATTTCGAATTCAAGGGCTTTGAAATTAATCTACTACGACAAGTTTCTTAGGGAGTTCAGAGTGATACTGAGAAAATTATATTGGAAAGAGCTGTTATGTATTTAACTGTCGCTTTGCAAACGTTTTGGTTATACTACTTAAATTCATTCTATATACTTTGTAGATTGAAATTTAATTTGATACGCCCCTTTCTGATTTAAAGCTAACTTTTTCCGAAGTTATCATATGAGAAAGCTTTTTTATCTCGAAATTCATCTAATTGAAAATTGTTTCCAGTATCATCTTATAGGTAGACGTCTCAGCCGATCAACATTAATATATATTTACATATAATTCACATAACTGTCTCACAGTTAATATAAGTATTAACATATTTATGTTATAGGATAGAAGTATGTAATACATTACTATCAACATCACACAACATCAACATCGCATTACTATGGCTTACATTCATTCCTTTGTAACCTAACTTTTTGTTTACGTTGTTATAATACATTGACCTATACCTTGTGACTCAACTTAATTGAAACTTGTTTTTGTTTTTAGTTCAATGGATTCCTCAACCGCTCAGCTTCAATATAAGTATATTCATGGAAAGTTGTAATATTCTATCGGATAGATAAATGACTGATCTATTTTATGGATTATTTCTTAAACCGAAAGCCAAAACTACTCTTTTATTACATTATATTGTAAAAGCTACGACGTAGTATACCTTGTATTCAGCTTATCATGAATATTTTTCGTACAAGTAGCCCACGTTTTACATGTAGTATTTAATTGCTACAGTCGCTTTACTTTTACCAGCTTTTATTTCAATTTGAAAATTAGATTTATACGACTTACAATATATAATGAGGTAAATACATATACATTATCCCTTATCAACAATAAGATTATATTAGTGGCACTGTTTAGCCCAACCAATTGGTTACATCCGTTTAGCAATAATGCTCTACTTAAATTGGCGATATGCCAGCAACAAATCGAAATAGCAAACGCCCAGCTCTTTGTACATTAATTTCAATGATTTTAAAATTATATTTCGGGGCCACATTCCAAACTTATACTAACGAATAACTGAGTTGATTAATGCATTGCATAACAAGATTTTATGTCTGGTGTGCATTATAGAGCGCAGCGGGTAAAAAGATGCCAAGAGAGCAAAATATTTCGCACAAATAAAAATTATTACTAACAAATTTTTGTACCTCACACATTAACATAAAAGTTGGGTTACTTGTTTGCATATACTTATTTACTGCATATTTTATTTAGGCACGAACCGCAGATATTTCAAAGACAATATGAATAACCGTGATATATAAAAAGGATTCCTGAAAAAGCTGAGTTACATATTGTTTTTTGTCGTTTACACTATAAAATTCACAATGTATACTACTGTGAATATTTATTATTGAATAAGTAAATTGGAAAATATCTGAAAGAATTTATATAGATCTGTTGTTTTGATCTATTGTAATGAAAATACTAGAGAAGGATTTGCAATTGCCATGTATGTACGTATACAACTCTCATAATACCTTATCTCGACGGCTTTAATAATGAATATATATATTTATTTAATATATGTCTGCCTTAAGCTGATCAAACATTATTCAAGAATATTTTGCATTGTATTTTTCCCACCTTTTTGATGTTATAATTATATTAAATATTACCAGGTCAATTGTGTATGTATTATTGTTGTTTATTTGGTTCAACTTCGTTCTTTTGATACTTAATGCATGTATTCATAGTGAAATATTGGTTTTAAAATTGATAGAATTGTTATTTAATGCGGCCGAATGGTAGCAATAAAATTATAGATAAATTTGTAACCACCTTTTATATGTAATATTGATGAATTTTATTTGTTATTTTCCTTCTTTGTTTAACCTGGTTATACTATACATAAATACGATAATTAATACAAATATATAAACATTTACTTTATTAAAATTATTAAAACACTAGTTACCAGAGTGACTAATGTGTCGGAATGTTATCAGTAAGTTTATAGTGTATTCGAATAGAAAAGCAAAGAATAACATTGTTGTACTTCTGGAGACGACGAAATAGTTTCCAATACGAAAGGTTACAGATCGGCAGGAACGAAGGAATTTTTGGAATTTTGGTTCACTGCTTACATACTTCCAATTGTAGACAAAGTTTTGAGATAGAGAATCTAGTTTAGCTGCTTTAGGAATGAGTATCTTGAAAATATATGTGTACACTGCTGTAGTTAGTGGAAATAGGATGTAGTATGTCATTGGAATGACGCGATAAAGTCCTAATGTGCAGAAATACAATAGAATCAACAGAATATGCCCACCGAGTAAGCCATATTGCCAAAATATGATGAAAACTTGATGAGAACAATCACAAAGTAATTGAAATTCTCTATAACTGAGGCAAATTGCTCTCAAAAAATCTTCTTGCTGTTTCATCATTTTTAAATTTAATTTTGATTTTTTCTCTGTTTTTTGAAGGAAATTTGGCGAGTAGTTTGCCAAATGGTCTAGCCAGAAATCAAAAATTTGAACGTTGACTATCGTAACTATGACATAAAAGAAAAATGAATGATAGGCGTTGAACAAAAGTATAAAACTGTAAATCCCTACAACAATCTGAACAAATGAGTTATTAGCTATTGAGAGGGGGAGCCATTCCCTTAGCAAATGATGCAACGGGCCAACTTCACTTAAACTTATGAGCGACATAAATGTTGGCCAAAATAATCCCCCTGGAATAATCCACAACATCGCTAGACTGCTCATGTCAAACATTGAAGAGGATATCCTTCTCGTCCTTCCAAATTTTTCTAGAAATTTTGTAAAAAAAAGATTGTTAATTGCACAATAATGTCATAAGCAAAATTATTGTTGTTCTCAATTGGTATTTAATTTTAAAGTGAATGAAATAAACAGATTCAAGAATTTTTTCAGTAAAATAAAGTTGAACGGATCATTAAATTCAACCTTTAAATCTCTGATTAATTGCAAAAATCTCTGAGACCACCACTCCGATTCTATTTTTCATTAGATATGTGTTGATGTTGTATAAATTATTAACCGTCGCCATTAATAAACTTATTAGGTGCATCATGACAATTGTAACTGTGAAGGTGTTTCCTGGACGAAGAAGCTCGAAAAGTAGGCGTAGTGCAAGATAGACATTCCAAATAAATACACTTATTGAATAAACTCTCCAAATATTCAGAGTGACTTTGTCTTCCGACAACTTTAGTTTTCTTTGCTTACTATTCCAATGGAAAGGAAGACATTTAAATTTAGAGCTGAAGCCAAAAAATATTTTAAAGTCTAAGAAAGTCAGTGTAGATGCCATTGTTTTATTAAATACGAAATATAAACTAATATGTACTTGTGAATAGAATTAACCGAGTCAAAATAAAGTAACAATTATATATATGCAAATTTATAAGTGAAACTTTTCCATGATAATATTTTTAAATATGACGAATTCAAAGGCTTTGAAATGAATCTACTACGCAGCACGACAAGTTTTTTAGGAAGTTCAGAGTGATACTGAGAAAATTATATTGAAAAGAGTTGTTATGTGTTTAACTGTCGCTCAAAGGAATATACATTTCCCTTCTCTTAAGTGCTTGATATTTCTTTGCAAAGTTTAGTTTATACAACCCAAATTCATTCCATATATATTTTGTATATTGTAATTTAATTTGGTACGCCTCTTCCTAATTTAAAGCTAACTTTTTCCCAAAGTTATACCATGAGAGCTTTTCTATCGTGAAATTCATCTAATTGAAACTTGTTTACAGTTACAGTAGCATCTTATAGGTAGACGTCTCAGCCGATCAACATTAATATATTTCTACATAAAATTCCCATCATTGTCTCATGGTATATGTATTTGCGTGTACATTATAGGATAGAAGTATATAATGCAAATACAGTACTATATTATTTTGAAACACAACCATTTTATTTGTTTGTCTAATACATATAGGGAAATTACTCTAAATATGCAACGCCTCAGTTTTACCAATTTTTATTCTACATAACTTTTTTATTATGTGGGAATGCGTATTAGATAGATATTTAAGGTGAATAACATTTACTATATTATGTGAATAATGTTTACTATTTGTGAATAATATTTACTATAAATTATGTTCGCGCATTATATAAGTAATAACTAACTACCTTTTAATTGTTCTACTTTTTGTTTTAATATTTTGATAGTTTCAATGTGAATTCAATTATCGTTTTTAATTGAAATATAGACGAAAATTACGTATGTTTAGCTCCTTAATTTTACAATTTTGAAATTCGAATATTTAAATTCATGTGCGCTGCTATTATTTTGCTTTTGAGGAGTCTCCTGGACAATAAGACGCGATACTAGTTAGGTACCTTTAATCCAATTGGTTGAATTCGCTGCTCATTTACTTTCCTTGTATTCAGCAGAGAACTTCATTATTTATTTACTACACTTTGTGTAACGAAAAATAAATCGAATTAGGCTAATATTCAAATGGCTTACATACATTCATTCCTGGTGTAAGCTAACTTTAAGTTTACGTATAGTTATAATACATGGACTTAATTGTAATTTAATTGAAACTTGTTTTGTTTTAATTAAATGGATTCCTCAATCCTTCAGCTTAAAAATATATGAATGTCAACTTTATGCTGTTCTATCGCATAGCTGGCTGTTCCATTTAATGGATTATTTCTAAACTCGAAAGCCAAAGCCAAAACTACACCTTTATGTAACAAAATTACATTGTATACCTTATACAGGATTCATCGTATTTTGAATAAGTATTTTTCGTATACGTAGCCCACCTTTTACATGTAATATTTAATTGGTGCAGTTGCTTTACTTTTACCAGCTTTCAATTTCAATTTCAATTTGAAAATTAGATTTATACGGCTTACAATATATAACAATGTAAATACAGGTATATTATTTTAACATTTCTTAGATACAGAACATTACTAAAGAGAGATGTCGTCTGTTCCTTCTCGAAGGAGGAGAAAATTATTTTAAATGAATCATGATGTATGAATTATATTTACATCCCATTTTAAGATACATTTATTCCAACAGAGAAAATGGAACATCGGACTTAATAAATTATTTCGTCTGACATGGACGACGTTTCTACAGTGTGTTTTACATTCACAAATATTTAATGCATTTTTGTTTTTGCTGCCAAAGATATAATTATCATGCATTTCGTAGCATATAGTTATCTATTATTATTTCAACGCTGTTGCTACGAGAAAAGCATTCGTTAAACAAGTGGCGTTCCGCATACGTAAGTCTTACCACAACTCATTATCAGCTATACGCTGTTAGGATGATTTGCAGATTACACATGCATAGTACTTTCGTGAATGTTAGATGTCCAGGTAAAACTACCTGGGATTGGTTTCGTTAATTAAATAATAATACATCCGGGTTGTCTATCCTCATTGCCTTCATATTTATTTATTTAATATTGCACGAGAAAAATTATTAATTCGTTTTGGGCGGAAAATCGGGAAGAATATAAAAGCAGAATACATCGTTTACTTTTTTGTATGTATGCTATTTGCATAGTAAAATTACAAAGTGTATGTTTTGAGAACCTAGATGTATAACATAAAATATACAAGGGTTAATCCTGTTTTGAGGATGGAGAAAATTCTTTTAAATTAATTACGACGCTCTGCATAATACTTTCCTGTGAAAAACAAACCTATTTACGCTTGGACATTTGTTTACTTTTAAGAATCATCTAGTGCGCGACTGAAACAGGAAATGCTTATTTATTTATTACGTTACTCGTGCAGCCATTTGGCGATATTGCAGATAATAATATATAAGCATCAAGGAAAACCCACTACAATGGCAATGAAGATAAATCGCCACACAAAGGAATTCTAAATAGCATTATTGTCTGTCTTCAGACACAAACATACATTTCGTATGCATGGTGTACATACATCATTTTTAGTACCTAAATATTTAAATCATAAATGAAGTTGAGCGAGAAAGTCAAAATTAAACGTACACTCATTCAGCCATTCAAAATTTGGTTGGCAGTCTTCCATTGAGTAAAGTGGGACTAGTTGCGACTTTTTAACAAGTAAAATCCTGTGTTGTGGTATCATAATATAATTTAGAAAATACTTTATTTCAAAATTAATTAATCAAACTGCAGGAGCATTAGTACGCAATTAATTACATAATAAGTAATTTTATTCAAAGTATACACAACTTGAGAAATATTATTTTTCGTGAAGTGATGGGGAAATATTAGTCCAAAAGTTAATGATATCCAGTAGAATCCAAGTTTGTCATAATATCTGTAACTTAATATAAGCATTGCTCAGAATTACTGTAGTAGCCGCAATGTTCAAGCACTGTATTTCAATTTGCAGTTTTATTGCAAAAATTAAACTGCATGCGTTATATCAATCAGTATTAATTAATTTTCAAGACAAGAAAGGTTTCCAATGGATTGGTTTCCATGTTAATATTGGAAATTATTTTGGAATATTGCCCTTTTATTGGGACAATTCTAAGCAACATTTCTCGGTTGCAAAATCGCAAAAAGTTCTTAAATTCGCACAAGCTCTTAGTTTGCTCTTCCTTCTATTTGAAATATTTATGTTATACAAAGAGATCACAAAAGTATTCCACAGTGGATTTGATATATCTAATGACCTGTTTCTCATATTTTTTCATTCGATATTGTACATAATCATTGTCGTGTGCCTGTTAGAATTGCAAATGAAAAAGCACGAAATAGTCGGGGTCCTCAACTGTTTACATTTACAATGGAAACATGAAAATAGTAATACCATTTTGATAACTTATTGCAATTATTGTACTATAGCTTTGTTTTTAAATATAATTTTATCTTTTAAAGGTGGAATACTGAAAATGGCAACAACCGATGTTGAAAATAGACTGAATTGGATATTCAAATTTATGTTCCCTACAGTATTCATTGTGGAAGTTTCAACTATAATACTGATGAAAACAATTCTAAGTGGAAACCATATTTTGGCTGCTTTCATATTTCCCGAAAGGAATAATAATGCGGTTGCTCGTTATGCCTTACTGGGGTTGCAGATCGGAAATGATTTCATGTTAATGTACACATGTGTATTTATCTACGTCCACATGATAATATACCAAATTTTGGATTTCTATTCACATAAACAAAACAGGTAACCCAATTTACAGGAATACTTGCCAGTGTAAGAAATATAAATATATGGATTGATTAATAATTAGTTTTCAATTTTCAAGGTCAATTGTATCACAATACAAGATTTATTAATTAAATTGTTAAAATATTTAGTTCTTTTTGAAGAATAGAAAATATGCATTTAACATTTTTGAAGCAATAATTAATTGCTTTTGCCTTGATATATTTATTCTGTTGAGTACCAATCTATACTTATCAAATTACAAAACTATTAAATTGTTTTAAACTTTTTTCAGCGAACCCAACGGCCACATGGAATACGAAATATCATTATACAACAGATTGAGGATATTAAACACAATGTTTAATGAAAGTTTAATTTCAACATGTCTGCCTGTTATCCTAACTTTGCTCTCATTTACTCTGATTCTTGGACTGTTCTGTTGTATTCTGCTTTATAGTAAAGTCTCGATTGACATCTATATTATGCTAGCAACAGTCAGTACTATAGAATTTATTGTTCTGACTTCCATGCTCGTTGGATTTGCGATCTGCTGGAAAAATTCCAATGGTGCGCTAACAAGGCTACAATCGGAGCATCTAAAACCGAAGGATCATATCAACCGAAAACGATTGAGGGCCTTAAGAGCGTATGGAATACAACTCGGTCCAATTAGAGCGGTCAAGTATGAAAGAATATTTGATTTCTATGAAAGAATGCTCAATTGTCTGATGACTCTGCTAATGATGAGCAAATAGTAAAAAACAAATGTAATTAGAATGTACATTAATAAATCGCATGCGTAGCTTTGTAGCATTTAGACTGTCAATTTGCCAATGATAATATATTAAGTATGTTAATGGAGGCTTGTGCTTAGTCCCTATGTATTTAGACACTATACCATTTTACTTTCAACAATAAATGTAATATAATTTTAGTTTAATTAAACTAATAATATTCTTGTGTATTTTAGACGGAATTTAATCGAGCTTGCTTTAAATAAGAATAATTATAAGTTTGAATTTCGCGGGACTGAAAATCTTACTGTGCACACCATTTCATACTTAATTGATAAATTTCCAGTTATAAAGGAATCCGAATCCAATAATTGTCGTCTTCACAGAGTAATAAACTAGCAAAAAGTTTATGTCCAGTCGTACTCACACAACTGGCGTTGTTTTATAGATTGGAGCATCATAAGTATAAGTCATATAAATAGGGCACGGTAATTTGTCAGTAACCCTGCTCTACATATACCAAAGACGATATTATAAGTAAGCATGATATTAAAATGATTTCTGAGTGTTGTAGGACTGTAGGGCTGTATTTGACCTTTACACTATATTCTTCACAATAATGTATTAACTATCTATTATTGTAAGTATAAGTAAATTGGAAAATGTCGAAAAGAATTTATATATATTGTCTTCGTCTATTTAAATGAGATATTGGAGAAGGATTCCCCATGACCGTGTACGTATACAAGTATCATGATACCTGTGCGTGCCCATATCGCGCAGCTTTAGTAATGAAGTTGTTTAGTTCATTTCTGTCCAAAGCTTTCTTCACGAATTTTCTGCATCGCATTCTGTCCACCTTTTCAATGTTGTATTAATACAATTATATTATTCATTTTTATTGCCTGGCCAATTGTATGTAATATTGTTTTGTATTTGGTTCACCTGCGTTTGATTTTTAATATGGTAGGTAATATCTGTATGCATGATTTTAAAACTATAGAATTATATTTAATATGCCTCTGCTAGCAATGCTGCGTTTGTAAATTAAATTAAACCCACCTTTTATAAGTACGTTTGATGGTTTTTATGACTTTGCTTTGTTAAACCTGTTTTCAAATTTTTATTATTATATATATATATAAATATAATAATGAATACATGAATGGAGGGGAAACATGTATTTCAAAAATATTAATAGCCCTAATTAACAGAGTGATTAATATGGCGAAATGTTAGCAACAGGTTTACAGTGTATTCGAATAGAATAGCGAAGAATAACATTGTTGTAGTTCTGGAGATGACGAAATAGTTTCCAATACGAATTGGTACAGATCGGCAGGAACGAAGGAATTTTTGGAATTTTGTGTCACTGCTTACATACTTCCAATTTTAGACGAAATTTCGAGATAGAGAATGTTGTTTCGCTACTTGAGGAATGATAATTAAGAAACAATATGTAACAATTGCTGCTGTTAGTGGAAATACGAAATAGTAAGGCATTGGAATGACGCGATAGAGTCCTAATGTGCAGAAATACATTAGAATCATAAAAATTAGCCCACCAAGTAAGGCTGCCTGCCAGTATATGTTGAAAACCTGAAGAGTACAGTCGCAAAGCAATTGCAATTCCCTATAACTGAGACAAATTGTTCTGCAAAAATCTTCTTGTTGTTGTATTACTTTTAAACTTAATTTTGATTTTTCCAGGCTGTTTTTAAACAAATTCGGCGAGTAATTTGCCAAATGGCCTAGCCAGAAACCAAAAGTTTGAGCGTTGACTAATGTAACTATGACATAAAAGAAAAATATATGATAGCCGTTCCAGAAAAGTGTAAAAATATAAACCCGCACAACAATCTGAACAAAAAAATTGTTAGCCACTGAGAGGGGGAGCCATTCCCTTAGCAAATGATACAAGGGCCCGAGATCACTAAAAACGAAGAAGGGCGGTAGAAATGTTGTCCAAAATAATCCCCCTGGAATAATCCACAACATCATTAGACTGCTCGTGTCAAAAACAGAAGAAGAAATCCTTCTCATCCTTCCGAATTTTTCTAGAAATTTAATAAAAATAAGATTATTAAGTGTACAATAATTCCGCCAAGCAGAATGTTTGTCATCCTCAATTGGTATTTAATTTTAAAGTGGAGGAAAACAGATTCAAGTATTTTTTCAAATCAATAAAAAGTGCTGCCAACCATTAAATCGGCGATGAACAGCAAAAATTTCTGAGACCACAACTTCGATTCTACTTTTCATTAGATATGTGTTGATATTGTACAGACTAGTACACGTCGCCAATAATAAAAACAATATGTGCACTGTGACAATTGTAACGGTGAAGGTATTTTCTGGACGAAAAAGTTCGAAAAGCAGGCGTAGTGCAACGTAGACATTAAGAATAAATGTATTTATTGAACAAACTCTCCAAATATTCAGAGTGACCTTGTCTTCCGACAACTTTAGTTTTCTTTGCTTACTATCCCAATCAAAAAGAAGGCATTTAAACTTAGAGCTGAAGTCAAAAAATACTTTAAAGTCTAAGAAAGTCAGTGTAGACGCCATTGTTTCATTAAATAAAACGCATAATCTAATTAAATATATACTTATGAATAGAATTAACCTAGTAAAAACAAAGTAACAATTATATATATGCAAAATTATATAAGAAAAACTTTTCAATGATAATATTTTTAATTATGACGAATTAAAAGGCTTTGAAATGAATCTACTGTGTAGCACGACAAGTTTCTTAGGAAGTTAAGAGTGATACTGGGAAAATTAT
Organism: Tomocerus mixtus; assembly: GCA_034694165.1. Taxonomy (NCBI): domain Eukaryota; kingdom Metazoa; phylum Arthropoda; class Collembola; order Entomobryomorpha; family Tomoceridae; genus Tomocerus; species Tomocerus mixtus. The sequence goes on along the minus strand of JAQFYC010000989.1, from coordinate 14,884 downwards.
ATTGAAAAGAGCTGTTAAGTGCTTGATATTTCTTTGCAAAGTTTTGTTTATACAACCCAAATTCATTCCATGTATATATTGTATATTGTAATTTAATTTGATACGCCTCTTCCTGATTTAAAGCTAACTGCTTCTGAAGTTATAATATTAGAAAGCTTTTATATCTTGAAATTAATCTAATTGAAGTTTGTTTACAGCATAAGAGTCTCAGACGCTCAACGTTAATATGTATTTACGTAAAATTCGCATACTTGTCTCACAGTTGGTATGTATCAATGAATATACGTTATAGGGCACAATAAAAGTATTTAATACATTACTATATTATTTTGAAACACAACCATTTTATTTGTTTGCCCAATACAGGGAAAATACTTTGAACGTGCAACGCCTCAGTTTTACTAATTTTATTCTACATAACTTTTGCATTAAGTTGGAATGCCTATTACTTAAATATTTAAGGTGAATATATTTACTATAAATTTTGTGCCGGGATAGATAGGTAATACTACATACCTTTCTATTGTTATACTTTCTATTCTTTCTCAGTAGTAAATAAGGCAAAATGAAATGTAGTAGTACCAAATGAATTTCCTAAATGTACATCAATATAGGAATATTTTGTCGTATACTTTTAAATAAGTAAATGAAAGCCAAAAGATATTTTCAATGCGAGGAATGTGAATTCAGTTATCATTTTTAATTGACACTTGTAGTTGTAGTACTGTTTGAAAATTCAGCGAAACATCTTATTTAGTCATGTATTAAAATTAAATGTTTAGCTGCTTAATATTATAATTTTGAAATTCTAATTATTTAAAAGGATGATGTGTGCTATTATTTTACTTTCAGCTAGAGTCTCCTGGACAATAAGACGCGATACTAGTATTATCAATAATCTAATTAGTGTAATTTGCACATTTACTTTCCTTGTTTATTTACAATATTTTATATAACGAAAACAAACTCAGATGTTAGGCTAAATTTTAAATGCATTATATTTCTTCCTAATGTACAGATAAGTATAACAAAATACATTTTAAACTTATGCCGTAGTTTTACTTACTGTGAGGCGTTTACTTGTAATATGGTACCGAAAACAAGCTTCAATTAAATTAATTAAATGATATCTCTTTTCAACAGAAGTATATACTGCTGTGAGTGTTTATTATTGTATAAGTAAATTGGAAGTTTTTATCTATTGATATAAGAATATTGGAAAAGAATTCATCATTATCATGTACGTACACAACCATCATAATATTTCGACTGTTTTAGTCATGAATACATTTACTTATTTAATATCATGTCTACCCAAAGCTGATCAAGCTTTCTTCACGAATATTCTGAATTGTATTCTGCCCACCTTTTTGATGTTATAATTAATGATGATTTTTATTACCTGGACGATGGTATAATGTGCAATATTGCTTTTTAATTGGTTCGCCTGCGTTGGTATTCATGGGGAATAATTCGTTTTAAAAGTATTATAATTGCTATTTAATTCGGCGGAATGGTAGCAATAAATTTATAGATATATTTATACTCACTTTTTATATGTATTATTGATGATTTTTAATCCCATGCTTTGTTTAACCTGGTTTCAACCTTTTATTATACATAAATGTGATAATTAATACATGACTGGAAGGGAAACATTTATTTCAAAAATAAAAACCCTAATTAACATAGTGATTAATGTGGCGGAATGTTAGTAGCAAGTTTATTGTGTATTCGAATATAAAAGCAAAGAATAACATTGTTGTACTTCTGGAGATGACGAAATAGGGTCCAATACGAATTGGTACAGATCGGCAGGAACGGAGGAATTTTTGGAACTTTAGGTCAATGCCCACATACTTCCAATTGTTGACGAAATTTTGAGATAGAGAATGTAGTTTCGCTGATTTAGGAATGACACTCAAAAAAATAAATGTGTTCAATGATGCCGCTAGTGGAAATATGATGTAGTATGGCATTGGAATAACACGATAGAGCCCTAATGTGCAGAAATATAATAAAATCAACAGAATAACACATCCGAGTAAGCCTGCTTGCCAGAATATGGAGAAAACCTGATGAGAACAGTCACAAAGCAATTGCAATTCCCTATAACTGAGGCAAATTGTTCTCAAAAAATCTTCCTCTTGCTTTTTTATTATTTCTAAACTCAATTTTGATTTACTTTTAAATTTTTGAAGGAAATTTGGTGAGTAATTTGCCAAATGGTCTAACCAGAATATACAATTTTCAGCGTAGACTACTCCAACTATCAGATAAAATATAATGGTGTGACAGCCATTGCAGAAAATTATAAACAAGTAAATCCCCACTGCAATCTGAACAAAAGGGTTAGCAGCCACTGAAAGGGAGAGCCATTCCCTTAGCAAATGATACATGGGACCGATGTCATTAAAAACCAAGAAGGACGATAGTAATGTTGCAAAAAATAATTCCCTTGGAATACTCAACAATATCGTTAGGCTGCTGGCGTCAAAAAATGGAGAGGAAATAGTTCTCATCCTTCCGAATTTTCCTAGATAAAATGGAACACAAAATATTATAAAAATAAGATTGTAAAGTGTACAGTAGTTTCATATAGCAAAATGTTTATTGTCCTCAGTTGGTAATTAATTTATTTTTAGTGAAGTGTAATTGAATGAATGAAATAAACAGATGCGACAGCCTCTGTAGTAATTTAAATTAATTTTTTCATCCCAAGGATTTTTTTCAGAAAAGCAAACTTGATTGAATCAATAAAATCAATTAAAAGTGCTTCCAACCTTTAAATCGGCGATTAAGAGCAAAAATTTCCGAAACGACAACTCCGATTCTATTCTTCATTAGATACGTGTTGATGTTGCACAGAGTAGTACCCGTCGCCATTAATAAAGTTATTAGGTGCATTATGACAACTGTAACTGTGAAGGTATTTCCTGGACGAAGCAACTCGAAGAGCAGGCGTAATGCAAAGTAGACATTCAAAATAAATACATTTATCGAACAAACTCTCCAAATATTCAAGGTGGCTCTGTCTTCCGAAAACTTTAATTTCTTTTCCTTACTATCCCATTGGAAAGGAAGACATTTAAATTTTGAACTAAAGCCAAAAAATATTTTGAATGCGACTAAAGTTAGCTCGGTTATCATTTTCAATTGAAAACCAACTCAAGTCTAATTAATTACAAAAACGAAACACAGAAATTCTGTACTACTTTTGGTAAATTAAAGATCTTCAGGCAAGGGTATGTTTCCAGCTCTTTGTGTAGAAACTTACTGCGTAGCTGATATGGAGTAATACTAGGCTAGGCTGATACTTAAATAGATTACATTCCTTCCTGATGTAAACCAACTTTTAGGTCACGTAATTGTAGTTGTGACATGGAAAAAACATGTTTTTGTTTTTAGTTAAATGGATTTATCATCCGCTCAGCTATAATACACATTTATGTTAAGTTAGTAGTGGTCTATCGTATAGCTGACTGTCCCATTTGATGGATTACTAATTCTATACTCGAAAGCCAAAAGACTTTTATGTAACAAAATTAGGTTCAATGTTAAAGCTACGACGTTGTATACCTTGTATTAAGGTTATTAGGAATATTTTTCGTATACGTAGCCCACCTTTTACATGTAATATTTAAATGATATAACTACTTTACTTTTACCAGCTTTCAATTTCTCTATGGAAATAAGCTTTATACTGACTTACAATATTATTAACGATATACCATATTCCCTCTAATTGCCGCCCACTCCCTAATAAGCGCCTTCTCCAAAAACATCCTTGATATAGCGTCCATGGGCGCATAGGGAGAATACGGTAATTACATTATTCCTGTTAAAAGAAAAGTCAATCGTTGCTACGCTAGTGAAAGGTGATAACTTCGCGTTTCGGTACCATAAATTTTACTTCCTGAATTTATATGGCCATACAGATTCAGGAAAGCGTCCTCACTGGTACAATCAACGCTATTATATGAACACTAATAGTTACCGCACTCCTGCCATATTCCCGCAAGAATATAGGGGATATGCCGAGATTTCTCAACAGCGGTAGCACAGCACAACCGACAAGGAGCCCCTTTTACAATGCTGTTTATAGATATAGTGAAGCTCCGCAATGCATAGATATAATAGTATAAAGATGTGGTAACCCTATTTGTTTTGATTTTGACCGGAGAAACGAGCGGGACTATTTTAAATGATGTGTACAAAAGTTCCATTGGGTAGGTATAAATACCGTGACAGTGTAAGTTTTTCTTCGTTAGGTTGAGGCGAGTCGGCTCGCTCACCTCCTTTGCTACGAGACTTTTGTATTGAGAACATGTTATAAAACCATGTTTTGACTATTTGAGGCATTCGGCGTTTCTCCGGTCAGAATTCCGAGTTTTAACACGGGCTTATGGCCAATGACTGGTTGCAGGTTGTAATGGTGTGATCCCTTGTTTGGTCAACAGTGACGACCAAACTAGTGGTCCTACGTACAAGGTATCAGCAAAGGAAATGTGGGAAATGTATCTACCTATCGAATGAGCGCTTATACCACTTTGTAGCACAATTAATAACTGAGTTAGAAAAAAAATGCAGGCAAAAATGGTGACTTTTAGAAGTAATTTTACTCGCAAAATTGAGCATTTTTGTTAGAATTTTTTGTTACTAGTTATTTAACCGGTCATATTTTTGCACGCAAAGGGAATACCTTACTGCTCTTCTGATAACATCAATTTTATTTATGTAACCCTTATTATTACTAGTACCCCATACACTTATCACATATCTAATACTATTATGCTTTATTTGCTTTCATTCTCTACATGAAAATTAAAATTACACAATTTACAATAATATATAACAATATTAAAAAAAAATCCTGTTAAGAAAAGTCAAGAGTTTCTTGATCAGCCGCCCATCAGCATTAGAATTTCATAATTATAGTTCAATCATTTATTCGAGGCTTTGCTCTAACACTTTCTCAAAACCCATAGTCGTCGCAAGCAATTAATTTAGAATGAATGCAAGTGCAAAATGCATATAAGAATAGAAATAGAATAAGAATAGAATATTAAGAAAATAATATCAAAATAAAATGATCAGCTACATTTAAATTCCACGAACGTATTAATTTATTGTAACATGACTTTTTAGTTTTAGCAACATTTTTAAATTGCAACATATTGTGTCAGGTGGGTGGTTATCATTGGAATTCAGGATCCCCAGTCCTGGGCAATGTAAAACTTTGTGAGAATTGATAATTCAGTACCAAATGTCAGTGTTCACAGGCCGGCTAAGCCAGCTGGCTGGTTGAATGATGAACGATTCACTGACAGAAATGGTTATTGTTATTAAGGCTAAAATAAAGTTTGGGTATATTTAATTATTTACGCACTCTTTTCTGTGTGAAACTACCCTTGACTTTTCCTTAATGTTTAAATCCCATCATGGAAACGTTACAATAACATTGTTATGTAAATAGACAGTTAATATTACCAATAATTGGTGCAAGAGACTAATTATTGCCATTTTGCAATAATTTACTTAAATTGGCGATATGCCAGTAACAAATCGATGGTGGTATCAATAAGGAGACCAAAGAATAATGAAGTTGTGGTTCTTGAGAAAGAGAAATAGTTGCCAATATGAATGGCAATATAATTACAAGAGAGAAGCCATTTTCGAGTATTTTTATTCCCACTCAAATATTTCCAGTTCCTTATGAAATTTTGAGAGAGTGTGGACAGTCTTGCTGCTTGAGGAAAGAGAATCAATTCTACAGCTGTTTGACCAGCAATAGTTAATGGGAAAATATAATAATAAGGGGCAGAAATGACATCGTAAAGGGCCAAGGTGAAGAAGTTCAGTAAAACTCCTTGAACAAGGGCGCATGACAAGAGTGTTTGCCAAACAAAGTTGGAAACTTCAGAGTAATGGTCACTATGTATTTGTAATTCCCGGTAGCAGAGCTTGATTGTTCCCAAAATTCTATTTTCTTCGTCTCTCTTCAATTTGAAAGACATTTCCTCGTTATCGCGAATGCTCTGCAAATAATTCGGAGCGTAAATGGCTACTTGTGTCATCCAGAAATTTAAATTTTGAACGTATACCACTGTGGTGAGGATGTAAAAGCAAACAGTATTGACATTGGTAAAGACACATACAACTGTGTATACCCAGAGTATAATCTGGATAACAGGGTGGGTAGCCAACCACAGGGGAAGCCATTCCTTAAGAAAATGTTGGGCGGGACTCACGTTACTAAACATTGTAAATAGGATTATCAGAATACAATCAAAAAATTCTATCGGAACAATCAATAACAATTGGAAGCTGACGAAATCAAACAGTGGGGAAGGAATTTTTCTCGTCCCCTTGAATTTTCCTAGAAAAACACCAAAAGTAATAAAGATTAACATAACGTATAGTAATCGGTGAACAGTAACCTGATACCCACGGGCTGAAAATTCTGATATTTAAATAAAAATTGAGTATAGTTAGAAGAAAATAAATTCTAACGTTTAAATCGGCGGTGAGTGGCAAATATCTCCGAGATCGCGGACCCAACTTTTCCTTTGTAAAGAAAAATGGTAAGATTACAGCCGTTAGCGCATGAAAAACCAACGAAAATCATTGCGTAACTTAAAATCATAATAATTGAGAAGTTAGCTTTGGGATTAAATATTGCGTAGACAAGACGCATGGCCAAGCATATACTACCAACAAGACTTCCAATGGCGCACATTCTCCAAATATTGACTTTGATTCTGTCTTCCGAAAATTTCAATTTTCTATTTTGACTATCCCATTCAAACGGAAGGCATTTAAGTTTTGAGCTGTAACCGAAAAATATTTTGAATGCGACGAAAGTTAGCTCGGTTATCATTTTGAATTGAAAATCAACTAAAGTTTAATTAATTAAGAAAATGAAACTCAAAATTCTGTATTCATTTTTTTGATAAATTAGATAGCTTTTTGATTGCATTTGCAAGTGTATGATCCCAGCTGCTTGTGTGGAAACTTACTGCGTGGCTGGGTTGACAAACTCCGCATTCCGTTTTCGTAAGTATGCTTCCAGAACTTTATCAACCGTTCTAGTACTTCTGTTCTTTTTAATTTAATGCCCCAGCAAACGAAATATATTTAAATATAAAAATTAATGTGATAAATATATATAATGCCAGAAAATTGTTTACAGTGAACGACAAATAAATAAGTATTTAAGCGGTTTAGTTGGAAAATATTATGTTTGCTTACTAGAATGCACTCAATTAAGCCAATTATTTATTGAGTGCTCCTTATAATAAAATGTTATATACAGTAATATTAAATAAATTCGAGCAATAACCCTTAACTCATAATATGTAATCCGGCTCATCGGCTCATGGTCCTAAGTAAGTTCATAGTCCCATTTAGCAAATAAAAATAAACATATTTTATTGTGCATATAATTTGCCAAATGTAATGCACCACCAATTTATCTTAAATACATAATTATTGCATATTGAAAATTATATGAATTTGCTAAATTCCTCTCCGAACATATATACGAAAACGTTTCATCGCACGTTCAAATCATAGAATGTACATATTTATTGTTTAGGAAAAAAGTATTGCCTCACAGTGATATACAGTAATAACAAATACAGATGTCTCTGTCGCTGGAGAAATAGATTCACCCCCAGGAATTTCAATTAAAACTGGAGCAGATCTCAACATGAGCGGGACAGTACCAAGAAGACACACGGACGATCAACGCTTAATTTTGCGATACAGAATACTTTTCATTTTATTTTATATTTAATTGATTAATTTCCGTTAAGAAAGTCAACTAATTGTCGCGGCGACGAAGTAATTATAGTTAAGTCATACAGTAGTTTGTGTGGATTGTAATTTAGTCATACTCTAAATAAACTATTCAGTTTTCCCTTACAGGGGTGGTCCTCCAAAAATTAGACAACCGGTAAGAACACTGCATACCAACTGAGTTATGGAGGAGCCCTAACCTAATGACAGCGTCAGTTCTAAGAAAACTCCTAGTAATTTTCATCCTACATAATAACCTATTTTGATTATGTATAGGAATGACCAAAAGTTAAATAAACTGTGCAAACGGATCTCGGTCTGTATAGTCGTAATCGAGTTGTGTTTTCTTGAGATTTAGACTAATGCCATTTGTATGAATCCAATTAAATATTTACTGCATATGAATAAGCATAGAAAGGATTCCTGAAGAAGCTGAGTGTGGAATTGTACCATACAGCTTACAATGTAGGTATACAATTAACTGGGAATGTTTATTATTGAATAAGTAAATTAAAAAGTATCGGAAGGCATTTATATCTATTGTTTTCATTTATTGAAAAGAGTCAATTGGAAAAGAATTCACCATTATAATGTACGTACACAACCCTCATAATATCTCAACTGCTATAGTAATGAATATATTTATTTATTAGCAAGACTACCCAACGCTGATCAAGCTCTCTGCACGAATATTCTTCATTTTTATTCTGCCCAGTGCCCACCTTTTCGATGTTATAATTAATGATGATTTTTAGTACCTGACCAATTTTAGTTTTAAAATTGCTATTTAATGCGGCGGAATGGTAGCAATAAATTTGCAGGTAAATTTATACCCACCTTTTGTATGTAATATTGATAATTTTTATTACCTTCTGTGTTTAACATGGTTTCATATTTTTATTATATACAAACACATAAATATGATAATTATTACATATTATAGAGGAAACCTTTATTTCAAAAAAAATCCTAATTAACAGATTGATTAATGTGGCGGAATGTTAGCAGCAAGTTTATAGTGTATTCGAATACAATAGCGAAGAATAAAATTGTTGTACTTCTGGAGAGGACGAAATAGTTTCCAATACGAACGGGTACAGACCGGCAGGAACGAAGGAATTTTTGGAACTTTAGGTCCATTCCCACATACTTCCAATTGTTGACGAAATTTTGAGAAAGAGAATGTTGTTTCGCTGCAAGAGGAATGATACTCAAGCAAATAGATGTTAATGCTGCTGCTGTTAGTGGGAAGATGATGTAGTATGGCATTGGAATGACGCGATAGAGTCCGAAAGTGGAGAAATACAATAGTATCAAATAAATAAGCCCGCCGAGTAAGCCTGCCTGCCAGACTATGGAGAAAACCTGATGGATATAGCCACAAAGCAATTGCAATTCCCTATAACTGAGGCAAATTGTTCTCAAAAAATGTTCTTCATGTTTAATAATTTTTAAACTCAATTTTAATTTTTCATGGTTGTTTTTAAGCAAATTTGGTGAGTAATTTGCCAAGTGGCCTAGCCAGAAAACAACAGTTTGAGCTTTGGCTGTTACAACTATGACATAACAGAAAAATGTGTGACAGGTGTTGAAGAAAATTAAAAAGAAATAAATCCCCACAACAATCTGAACAAAAGAGTTAGTTGCCACTGAGAGGGGGAGCCATTCCATTAGAAAATGATATAAGGGACCAATGTCACTTAAAGCTAAGAAGCAACATAACGCTACAGTAAACAATTCCGCTGGAATAACCCACAACATCATTAGGCTGCTCGTGTCAAAAAGTGGAGTATTAATCTTTCTCATGCTTCCGAACTTTTCTAGATAAGAAAGGAACACAAAATATTGTTAAAATAAAATTGTAAAGTTCATATAGCAAAATGTTTGTTGTCCCCGATTGGTATTTACCGTAAACTGCGAAATAGTTCCCCTGGGGAATTATAATTTCAAGTCTACTTTTTAAGCCAAAAAAATGCACATGAGGAATTATTTTGTAGATGGGGAATTGAGGTTTAAAGTGCAAAATTTTAATTCCGTCAACGTTTCACACCAATTCAGTCATAAGAAGTTCCATTAACTCGTCATCAGACGGCAGCAGGATGTCTTTTTCTTCAAGGAGGGGCGCTTTGTTTTTGTGAGGATTCTTCTCGCTTCTTCCTTGATAATCCTTCTTCACAGTCTTTTCATGGTTTAAAGTCTTATCTTAGTCCCATTTTTACATCGACATTACCGTTACCATTAGACATACGTCAGCACTTGCGTCATCATTTCTTTAATACACTGTTCCATACTAAACGACATGGGGCACTATATTGGCCATGGTGAATTGAGGTTTGAAGTATAGATTTCTTTACAAAAACATGCAAAAATCCTCCAATGGGGAACTAATTCGTAGTGGGGAACTATTTCGTAGTTAACGGTAATATATTTTTGAAGAAGTGTAGTTGAAATAATGGAATAGCATATATAGTTATTTTAATAAACTTTTTCTTTCCCAAGAGTATTTTCAGAAAAGAAAACTTGATCGAATCAATATTAGTAAAATCAATAAAAGTGCTACCAACCTTTAAATCGACGATTAATAGCAAAGATCTCTGAGACCACCACTCCGACTCTTTTTTTCATTAGATATGTGTTGATGTTGAACAAAGTATTAACCGTCCCCAGTAATAAACTCATCAGGTGCATTATGACAATTGTAACTGTGAAGGTCTTTCCTGGACGAAAAAACTCGAAAAGCAGGCGTAGTGCAATATAGACATTAAGAATAAATACACTTATTGCACAAACTCTCCAAATGTTGAGAGTGACTTTGTCTTCCGAAAACTTTAGTTTTCTTTGCTTACTATCCCAATCAAAAGGAAGACATTTAAATTTAGAGCTGAAGCCAAAAAATATTTTAAAGTCTAGGAAAGTTAGAGTAGATTCCATTCTTTTATTAAATAAAATATACAAACTAATTAAATATTTAGGTACTTATGAATAGAATTAACTAAGTTAAAATAAATTAACAATTATATATATGCAAATTTATAAGTGAAGCTTTTCTATGATAATATTTTTAAAGATGACGAATTCAAAGGCTTTGAAATGAATGTACTATGCAGCACGACAAGTTTCTTAGGAAGTTCAGAGTGATACTGGGTAAATTATATTGAAAATAGCTGTTATGTGTATAGCTGTTGCTTAAAGGAATATGAATTTCCCTGCTCTTAAGAGAATTGAAGAGAAAGCTTGATTTTTCTTTGCAATGTTTTGTTTCTGCAACCCAAATTAATTTTATATATCTTGTATATTGTAATTTAATTTGATACGCCTTTTTCTAATTTAAAGTTAACTTTTTCTGAAGTTATAATGTGAGAAAGCTTTTCTATCTTGAAATTCATTTAATTGAAACTTGTTTACAGCATAGGAAAACGTCTCAGCCGCTTAGCATTAATATTTATTTACGTAAAATTCGCATACTCGTCTCACAGTTGGTATTAGGTATCAATATATGTACGTTATAGGGCAAAAGTATGTAATACATTACTACAACCATTTTATTTGTTTGTCCATTACATACAGGGAAATTACTCTGAACATGCAACGCTTCAGTTTTACCAATTTTTATTCTACATAACTTTTCCATTATGTGGGAATGCCTATTAGTTAAATATTTAAGGTGATTAATATTTACTATAAATTTTGTGCCGGAATAGATATGTAATAGCTATATACATTTCAAATGATGTTCTACTTTCTATTCTTTCTCAATAGCAAATAAGGAAAAATTTAATGTAGATACAAACTAAAGCCAAAAGATATTTTGAATGCGAGGAATATGAATTAAGTTATAATTTTTAATTGTCACTCGTAGTAATGTATAAAAATTCAACGAAACAATTTTGTTTAACTATGTGTAGGTACTTATAATCCATTTGGCTGAATTCGCTGCTCATTTACTTTCTTTGTATTCAACAGAGAACTTAATTATTTATTTACAATACTTTATGCAACGAAAAATAAATCGAACAAGGCTAATATTTAAATGGCTTTCATTTATCCCTGGTGTAAGCTAACTTATAGTTTACGTATAGTTACAAAGGTTTGTTCCTTGGGACTGTTGATCCTGATTGAAACTTGTTTTTCTTTTTAGTTAAAGGATTCCTCAACCCCTAAGCTAAAATATATACTGTTGTAAAGTTGGTGGTGATAGCTTTGACGTATAGCTTTGACTGCCCCATTAAACTCGAAAGCCAATACACTTTCATGGGACAATAACCCTTAATTCATAATAATATGTAATTCGGCTCATCGTAAGCACACACCATTAATAGACGCATTTAGTAAATAAAAATACGCATACCTATATACATGCCAACAAACACAGATGCTGTTTTTCTTCCGGATTTTTAGACAAGGGTAACGTTTTCGTAACGTAAAGTAAAGGAACGGTTACGGAATAGCGTGTACATGTACTATGCGCTTTTTATACCTCTGCTACGGCATCTTTATTTACAGTACATAGCAGCCACATTTTTAGCATCGATAATACCATCATTTACAATGCAGGGTTATCGAGTGCTGTTTCAGCATCGAAATATACCTCGTTCCGGTTACCTTGTTATCCGGTACAGAATAGGCACGCTTATGATAAATGTATTTACAAAATTGAAGTGACCTGTTTGCCGTTGATTTTCCGGTACAGAATCAGTAAAGTGTACTGCGGTTGTATGTGCCCATGAATGCTGTATTGCTGGGTCAGTACCGTTTTCATACTGGCATAAGTTACACAAGTTAAAGCGCCAACATAACACTTTCGTTTGCCTGACCTTGGCCCCCATTATACACACGGCTTGTGCTTGCACAGAAAAGTTTGGTTCCGTGCAAATGGGTTTCAACTGATAGGTGACAATACGTCTCGGACAATCTAATACATTGTATGTGTACAGAAAGAGTATCGACTTTCGAAGAACATGTCAACAGTGACCAAACTAGAGCACCTACCTATAAGGTACCTGCTTATGAAGTGAAGATCATCTATCTTCCTATTGAATGAGTGCTTACACGACTTTGTAGGACACTTAATAGCTGAGTTATCATTTTTAATTTGACAAAAGTGGAAATAATTACTTCTAAAAGTTAGCATTTTTGTCAAATGAAAAATGATAAACTCTGTTATTATGTGTCCTACAAAGTCGTGTAAACACTCATTCAATAGGTAAATAAATGACCTTCATTTCATAAACAGGTAGGTGCCCTAGTTTGTCACTGTTCACATTTTCCTTCTAATCCCAAAATTTTTGTAACTAACTGCTATGCAATAGTATGTAAAACTAGACCGATTCGTTGCGCCATCTACTCAGCTTTCATCACTCTGGAGGCTTCAAGCTCTCCTGTACTAAATTGCAGAGATGAACGGGCCGTGTGTATAATGGGGGCCAAGGCCTGACGAACAATAAACAATCTTATCAGTCAGTTGGTATTTGTAGTTGGTTGGTAGTGTACCACGGTTTTGAGTCCGAGTCCCAAAGACAAAATATAATCTCACATCCAAAACGAAAAATTATTTTATATTTAAATTAGTGATTTACTACTGACAAACTTTTTGTGCGATTCTGTAACATTGTACTGTCGACAAAGTTGATAAAAATATTTTTTAAATTATTATTGTAGTGTATGAAGCTCATTGTCAACAATCGTGCTTCAAGCTCTTGTATTAGTTGTTAATGATCGTGATAATAGATGATTTACTATGTCCCTCACTTTGCCATTCCTCCTGTGTTAAACTTTAACACAGGAGCAATGGCAAAGTGAGGGACAAAGTAAATCATCTATAGCAGTTCAGATTTCAGACATAATTCAGATTTGTCGTTGGTTGTGAATGTGCTCTGAATTTTGGTCTCGGACTCAATATTTTCCTCCAGTTTATTCAAGTTTTATCAGAATAAATTGAGTTTCTGGTCACGTGGATGAATTTTAATGATTATTTACAGCAAGGAAAAGGTAATACCGATACCGAACCGTTCAGGTATTGTATTGGTGTGGAAAATGTGTATCAATAAGATATTGGTGTGGGGCTGTTACAGCATCGTTTTAATACCTGCAATGTCGGTTATTTGTGTACGATAACGGCATCGATGGTAGAACAGCGCTTACCGTTACCATTTCTACACCTAGATCCTGTAACTAATCGGGTAAGTAAAAAGTGGGCAAATCGGCATGTTTCGGACACGGAAAAGCCGGTACCGAAACGGACATTTACCAACACAAAAATGTTTGTTGGGATAATTTTCCAAATGTAGTAATATATACAGATACCTAGCCCGTACTACTAACTTATTTTAAACACATAATTGCATATTATGCAATGTAAATTGAAATAAAATGAATTTGATAAATTCCACACCGAACATATTCGAATGAGTTTCATTGCACATTAAAATTTTTATTATATACCATATATTGCAAAAACATTGTTAATATGGGCACGCCAATTTATCGTAAAAATTATTGCTAGCAAATCTGTGTACCTCACACATTAACATAAGAGTCTTTAAAATACTTAAGTATTTAGCGTTACCCACTGTAGATATTCTGTAGATATTCCTAAGACAATATGAATAAGGATTCCTGAAAAGGCTGAGTTAAGTATTGTATTTGTCGTTTACACTGTACACTTCACAATGTATTCTACTGTGAATATGATTTATTATTGAATGAGTAAATTGGAAAATATCCGAAAGGATTTATATAGATCAGTTGTTTTGATATATTGAAATGAGAATATTGGAGAAGGATTTGCAATTACCGCATGTTTGTCGTATACACCTCTCATAATATCCCTATCTCGATGCTTTAGTAATGAATATTATATTTATTTAATATATTATGTCTGCCCAAAGCTGATCAAAGTTTCATCAAAAATATTTTGCATTGGATTCTACCCACCTTTTTGTTGTTATAATTATTTTATTGCCTCGCCAATTGTATGTAATGTTGTTGTTTATTTGGTTCAACTGCGTTTAGTTTTTAGCCCGACCCAGGGCTTATGTAGAGCTATTGTCTGTATGTGTGTGTGTGTGCGCGTTTCCGTCATAAT